>KZ651897.1:10297-20610 GCA_001010745.2 Gerris buenoi
AAGCATTTCCACTGATGTTAGAGTAGCTTTTCCCAGGTGCATCCGTCTAACTTGCGACAAAACAGAGCATTCAGTGAGAAAATGATGCAGATCTTCTCTCGTTTGTGAGTGGCACAACGGACATTCCGGCACATCTGGTTTTGACCAGGGGTTAGAGCTTAAACATACCATGTCCGCTCGTAGCTTTATTATCTGTTTGCACTTTAGAAATGGTTGTGTCTCTAAGTAATGATTCCTCAGATCAAATATTAGATGCCCGTATAACGGGTGGTTTTCACTGCCGCGTGCTTTCTCTAAGCACTGTTCAGTGTCCATAGTAGTTAAAGCTTTTAACAATCTTGGGGAATACCGTGACCATTGATCTTCAGTACTTAGACCAACATCAGGTGCAATACCGTGCTTATTCAATAGATCCAACCACTCTTTGTACCATAAGATCTTACTATCTATTACTAGCTTAGCAATCATCTGGGGCCACCTGTTGCTACTCATTTCACACAGAACTTTTTTAATATAATTTACGTGAAGCCTGTAAGTATAGACGAACATACTGTTAACTCCGCACTCTAACTGAAGGAAGTAGCTGGCTGTATTTAGAGGCAACCCAAAAACCCTTTTCAAGAAAAATCTTTGTAGCTTCTCGGATTCTTCAAATCGGTTCCATCCCCAAACCTGGGCACCGTAGCACATGACCGATCTAGAAATCGAATGAAAGAGATTCAATCTCGTTCTAAATGGAAAATCTCTGCTTGACCATAAAATATTACCCGTATTGTTTAGTGCAAGTTTTCCAGCTTGTAATTTATTATTTAGATGCTTTTTAAAGTTTAGAGTGGGGGTTACAGTAATGCCTAAGTATTTGTATTCCGAAACAATTTCAATTTGTTCTCCTCCAAAGTACCATTTTTCTTTGTTTGACGTTCTTCCGCCTTTTGGCTTAAACACCATTGCTTTCGACTTAGACAAATTAACTGTTAAGTTCCACTTTTGACAAAAGTTCTCCAAATTAGTTATCATTCTTCTAAGACTTATGATGTTATCACTTAAGAGAACAATATCGTCAGCGTAAGCCAGCATTTTAATTTTCATACCACGTATGCTTAAACCCCCGTCAAGGTCATCATACTAAGAATAACAGTGGACTAATGAGACATCCTTGCTTTACTCCTGTCTGTACACTGAACTCTCCAGACAATCCACCTTTAGTCCACACGGCAGCCGAGGTTTCCCTGATTAGTTCTTTTATGTTGTCAAGCATTTGCGTCGATACACCTAGCGCGGACAGCTTATAAAATAGTGCTCTTCTGTCGACACAGTCGAATGCCGCTTTGAAATCCACGAAAAATGCGTAGACTTTCTTATTACTTTGATTTATGTGCCATTTCAGCTGGACTACATTAGTAAGGGTGAATATATGGTCAAGAGTGGAGTATCCTCGGCGAAAGCCCGCTTGGGACTCGTGCAAAACATTGTTTTCTTCAACCTACTCAGTAAGTCGATTATTAAGTATACCAACGAAAATTTTAGCGATTGCGTCAATAAATGAAAGTCCACGGTAATTCTGTAGACATTCAGGGTTACCTTTTTTTAGTAAGGGGAAAATGATTGATTTATTGAAAGTTGCTGGCGTGCGACCATTATGAAATATCCTATTGTAAAGCTCAAGTAGCTTGTAAGTGAAAATTTGTGGAGCGTTTTTAAAAAACTCGTAAGGTACACAGTCAAGTCCAGGGGCTATGTTCGATTTGCACTTATAAATTACCTTGTTAAGTTCATCTATTGTAATAACACTATCAAGTTTAGGGTTTTCCACGTAGGGTTCTGCGAATAGAATGGGAACAAACTCTATAGCCGGGTTTAACAATATTCTGAAATACTCTGTTAGATCATTAACTGAACTGTTTGGACCAACTAGTGTTTTTCTTTTTCTAAAGGAGTTTATAATATCCCAGAATTTCGTCGAGTCTTTGGTATTTCCTAAATTGAGAATTAAGCCTTCATAATACAATTTAAATTTTTGTTTACATACATACTTATAATGCTTATTGGCCTGTGTATATAGTCCTCTGATAAGATCTGACTTACTGTTTCTACAAATTTGTAAAAGTTTGAATGATTTCTGCCTCAACCTGTAGCATTCAATATCAAACCAAACTTCCTTGCTCGTGTTTTTCCTGTTGCTAGACCTTAAATTTCCAGATTGAGAGCATTCCTTAATCATATTAATAATGAAATCAACTGCTTCTTGATTCCCTGCAGGTAAATGTGGTGTTACCAGGAATTTATCTTCCAACCTTTTTTTATATTTTTTTGAATCTTCCGACGTGAAAACTAATTTAGGCCTCAGAATATTTGAATTAATGTCCTTAATGTTACTATGTTGGTCTAATTCAAGACATAGTTTTATGGGCATATGGTCGGAGTGTATATCTCCCAAAACCTCGAAGTCAGTTACGAACGGAAGAACCTGGTAGGGGACACAACATAAGTCTATAACGGAACTAACCTTTGCACCAATATAGGTCATCTCTCATTCTTATCGCCATTTGTTCTTCCATTTAATATACAAAGGTCATTTTCTGTACAAAATTCAACGAACTTTTTCCCTTCTTTGTTAATCTTTTCATCTTTGGTTTTTCGAATCTCCGATACGTTTTGGGCTATTACACTTTCTGGAAGAGGTTGAAGATTCCCAATCCTCGAGTTGCAGTCCCCTATTAGAATGCAGTTTTTAGATTTTTCCTCACAGTAAAAGTCACAAACTCTCTGGAAATCTTGAGTCCAATTATTACAGTTAATATATACTGGTAATATGCGTAACATTGGCGCCAAGCTGTTCAAACCCGACCAGATCCGACAGTGCCGACTTATATCCAATTAGGCAACCCCCTTTTGCCCGGCCTACCTTCTTACAATTATTTTCTGCAGCTATCCAGTGAAGTTTATAATTAAAAAAATATTATCGTAGCTAGATATATCTTCGACAGTCGCAAACGTCTCACTCAAATGAAATATATCGAATGTATTGACAAAGTCTATAAAACTCCTGTTATTAACTTTACCTCTTAAACCGTGAATGTTGTAGGCTAAGACGTTCAATGAAGTTCTAGTGAAATTTAAGCAAGTGGCCAGCGGCAGCAAAGGGTTGACATTGTTTTCCTTGTAAGGACGATGAGTGTGGGTCCGAGTTTCATTAAAGCGTATTCGTCAAGATGGTTTAGTGCTAGTTTCTCTGGCTGGCGATGTGGTGTTGGCGTAAGTTTAGGTGTTAGGCACCATTAGCTGCTGTAGAGCCTCTTCACCACTTTTCCCTTCACTGATAAAACCTAGTTCTTCAGACCACTGAAATTTGATTCTATGTCCGCTTGTATCCATTATGAACAGGGAATCCTTCTTCAGTGAGGTTTTTAAGGTAGGGGACTTTTTAGCCACATCCCTTCTGATTTCCAGAAGCTTAGCTCGTTTGATTCTAGTGTCCGGAGCGAAGTCTTGGTGAATTATAATACCTGTATTTTTTATTCTTCCAAGACATGACAAAACAGAATCTACATCGCCAAATGATCCGAATTCTACCAGTAGTGTTTTTTTATCACCGTTATAACTTCCTATCGGAAAAGCTTGGGCTATCGACACATGTTTGTTTATTCTCAGGACGTTCTGACAAATGTCTATCACCGCCTGATAGTAGTCAGGACTTTCTGGCACACCTTTAAATATCAGATTATTTCGCCGCGATCTGTTATCTAGTTCAACGACTACTTTTTTTAAATGGACGTTTTCCAGCTTTCATAGTTTCTATTTCTTGCTTTAACTGAGAATTTTCGAGAAGCGATTTATCGATCTTATCATTTAGTACATTTAAATCATCCTTAGTAGCTACGTGAGACAATCTGTCATTTATTGAGGACATCATATTTTTAATTTCTTTTACCCATAATGGTTGATTACCGGGTAGCTGAGACTCCGTCATATCGTCACTTTCGACACGCAGTAATTTACTGTTAAGGTTTTCAGGGGAGTTTTGGCTTCGTCTTCTTTTTTGCTCTTTAATCTTCTTTTGTACTAAAATATTTATTTATCTTATCCTGACCCATTTAAATAACACAACATTTATTTTCTTTAAAAAAAAAAAAGAAAAAAAAAAAGTGATGATTAAATAAATACCATAAAGTAGATAAACTAATCAAAATTACAAAAGTTTAAGAAAATAAATAATAACAATAACAACGCTAACAAATTTAAAATAAGTTAATAAAAATAAATATAAATGTAATGTGCTTAGTAGATCTTTGACTATGCAAAGGTAAACAACATGTTATTAAAATTTTAAATCTTAATTTGATTAATTCTCTGATTAAACTGATAAAAGATAATAGTATATTTAGCAATGATACAACTATGAAAAATGTTGCCAAGTGATAAAAAACTTGTGTGTCGTTTCGGTGACTCGAACCACTGACCTCTCTAATTGCGTTACAAACATACAGCCTCTGGGACGGCGCTTTAACCGAACGTGCCACTCCTCTATAGTTGAATTATCGGTAACTTCTTCCATATCTTACTATTTTAATAGAACATTTTTTCTTAAAATTCTTACTCTCTAAGAGAATTTTTTTTTGTTTTAATTTGTTTTCTTTTTCTTTAGCCAACACTTGAAAAAAAAAAGTGTTAAGAGGTCTATGTAGCGTTATAATTTATCTGGAGTTAGGTGTTAGTTGGAATTAAAGTCCGTTTTATTTACTTTTTTTATTTTATTTTAACAAAGCTTTCGCCCAGGGAACCTGGGCTTCTTCAGTGTTTTGATTACTCTGTAATTTTAGAGAAAATGGTCAAAAATGAAAAAAGTAATAACGAAATGAAAGTCTTAGCAAGGTCAAAATTTTGATTGTTTTTTAAAAAATAATTTTTATTTAATTCCAACTATCACCTAACTCCACATAAGAAAACCTTCAGTTATAATTTATATGCATATTGTTGTACACTTTTTTTTCTACTTTGCTTGTGGTAAGAGATCTGTCAGAAAAACAAAATGGTCAATCGCTTAAAGCAGGGGTCGGCAACCTTTTTATGTATAAGGGTGCAATATAAGATTTGAAAATCACCGAGGGCGCATATCAATCAGTAGTTATAATTAGGCATTGAAAAAAAAACTTTTTTTGTGAAATGTAATGGAAAAAAACAACTTTTTTTTATAAATTGACAAAATAAAACATTTTATAATTTTTTTTTTTTTTTAATTAATTTGGTATTGTTTGACAATAAAAACAGTAAAATGCAAAAAGTGGAAAACAATATTATGTTTCAACTAATTTAAGTTCTTGTGAACAGCAAGAAAAATCGGTCCGAGACAACTCAGACAAACTTTCTCATATATTATGTTTAATTACGATTGGAAATTTCATCAAAAATATCATAAATATAACTTCTCCCGGGCGGGAAATCGAACCCGGGCTCTCTTCATCCGCGTTTTAAGCTATTTTCTCAGGAACTAGATTTTTCCTGGGAAAAAGGCTTATATCATTAGATTCATATTTAAATTAACTACATTTTAAAAATGTTTAATCAAAATCGTCGGAACCGTTTTCGAGAAATATTTTTTTTTTTTTCGTAGTTTTTCAGAGTTTTTGGGGGGTAACGCACTCAAATTTGGAGTTGAAATTCATTTCTCGATTTTGCCTCGGGGTATGATTTTTCTGAACGTGTATGCCAAATTTCGTCAAAATAGGCCCAGTAGTTTAGGCTACAGGCGTCTGCACAGACAGATGACAGACGACGGACAGATATTTTTTAAAAACCACTTTTTGGACTTAAACTTAAGGGGACTTCAAAACGTGTAAATCCATCAAAATCTCAAAATCGAATTTTCGCGCCATTACAATACTTTCTCTTTATATGAGAAAGTAAAAAAACTTAATAATTAAATTAGTAAATTGTAGAGAAGTAAATTTTCTCTCATGTAGACTCGATGAGTGCTATGAGAGACTTCGACTCAGCTGATAATTGTGTTCAGCTGAAACCGGTCCAGTGATCCTCAAATCCTCTGATCAGGCAAGAACGACGGTAGGGATATCCTCAGTTGATAAACTAACGAACTTGTGGTAGTAACTTACAATTTGAAATTTATATTTACATGGTATAATATAAAAACAAATAAAAAAATGTAATCTATAGTCAAACAGGGGTGATTCAAATTACATTATAATATAATTTTACTGTACATTGTACGTATTATCTACAAATTAAAAAGAAAGAAGTTTGTCCATATAAATTAGTGACATATTATTGTGGAAAAAGTTTATTTATTTTATCTCGAATATCAATCTGTTCTGTTTAAGTTTAAGTTTAAATTAAAAAAGACTCGTTACGATTAAAAAGACTCGCAATTGTAATACTGGACTCGGTGATCCAGAATTAGCAATTAAGGATCCTGGACCCCTCAGCCATTCGCGATGGTTAACCTGTGGCGACCGGGTATTAAGACTTTATATGTCCCAAAATAATCCGACCAGCGAGATGGTTTTATTGGGAAAATTTTAAAATCAAGGTCCCTGATGCCAATATTTGTATTGAAGTCTAAATTCAAATGGTCTTTAGTGGAAATAGCACACCCAAATTGGTTGGTTTCGCGACTTGCAGTCACCTCTACGTTGTGAGTTTTGGCTCATTGCATCTGAAAAATCATCTTGTTATGGGCGGAAAGCTGCAATATCGTGTTTTCCTTTCATACATTTGTTAAGTTTACCTGCTGTTTGTTTGTTTGGTCACTTGCAAGAACAAAATTCAAAACCGCAACGTGTCAAATTAATACTTTTGCATTACCCCAGACAGTCAAAAATATCACTATTTTTTTCAACAAAGAGGATATTTGTAGGATTTTTTTGCGATTTTTAATGTACGGCAAAGAATAGTTTTTTCAATATTATAAATAAAATTAACTATATAAAAAAAATGTACATGTCTTTAAAAATGAACAATGTTTTGATTTTTTTCAAAACTTTAAGCCCTTTAAATTTCGAAAATAAAAAATATTTGTTTATTTTATTTTTCCCGTTATTAGTCTATTATCCTACTATATAGTCTTTTAACCTTTAGGTCAGTGGGGGCGCATTAAAAGTCCACCGAGGGCGCCACGGCGCCCGAGGGCGCCGGGTTGCCGACCCCTGGCTTAAAGGGAGCATTTTATTTGTTTCCTTAAGACCAAAAATCAACTAATTGAGTCAGTGAGTATGTTTTGTTTTACTTCAGAGGAAGCAGCTTTTGATTTTTAATCCTTGAGCAGCCCACACAGGATTAATAGTATTGTCAATAATATTATTGAAAATAATATTGTCAATACGTCAATTTAATAACATATTTTCATCAATACTTATTTTATTTATATCAATACCAACTCCGCACACGGTAAATAGTATTGACAATACTTTTGTGTATTGACAATACTTTTGTGTATTGACAATACTTTTGTGTATTGACAATACTTTTGTGTATTGACAATACTTTTGTGTATTGACAATACTTTTGTTTATTGACAATACTTTTGTTTATTGACAATACTTTTGTGTATTGACAATACTTTTGTTTATTGACAATACTATTGACCGTGAGCGTGCCGCTTTTGAAATTGATGTTTGGAGCGTTCTCAACTATACTTTTATTATCCGTTTTGATTTGTTTCTCTTTTTTATTTCTCACTTTAACTATTTTTATTTGTTTGTCTATTTTTGGCAGAATAGACTGGAAACATGATTTATGGAAGAATATTAAAATAAGGCTGGAAGTTCTTCCAACTCTAATGAGATGGGATGGACCTCAGAGATTAACAGGCAGTGAATGTTCTAGGTAATTTTAACTTTATTAACACGGTGATGACAAATAGGGGTGCGCAGCGCACAAAGGGGTTTGATGGCGCAAATTGCATCAAACTTTTGGGGGAATTTATGATATTTTTCAGAGATTGGAGGAGGAGATTTTTAAATATTCCAAGTGACAGGATAAAGTCCCCCAATTTATAATAGACCATGTTCCAGGTACATCCTAACTTCTACACTTCTATCTATTTTCTAACACCCAGGACCACGGTTCAGATTATATCTTATCAGTTAGCCCTGTAGAGCATATCTCTATAGTTCCACACATACTTTCCGCTCTCTCCTAAATTTTTTTATTTAAAGTTGAATTTTTGGGTTAATTTTTCCGGGTACTGCCTGATTCTTTGCAAATATCCGTCCACCATAACTGTGTTATTGTAACAAGTAACTAATTAAATTTCAAAATTTTTGTGAACCTCCACATCTTATAAACTGCTGATCCAATTTTAATGAAATTTTGTGGTTTGGTCATAATTATTAGTCCACTGTTGTCCAATATAAAAGTTAATCTTCTGCATACCCAACTCTGGTAAAATTAAAACTTTTATTTTTAAAAGTACTCAAACTATTTGTGAAGAAATTTGAAGGGGTTTTCACCAAAATGCATGTCTTGGTATTGGTGAAGGAACTCATTAAGTCGAAAATTGCTTCTTATTTCTATTAGATAAAATTTACTTCTATGTTATTTTTTTTTATTATTTTTTTTTTTCTCCTACTTTACTCTGTTCTATGTTAAAATAAAAAAATCGGTCCGAGACAACTCAGACAATCTTTCTCATATATATGTGTATTTAATTAATTAATATATTTTTAATTACAATTGGAAATTTCATCAAAAATATCATAAAAATAACTTCTCCCAGGCGGGGACCCGAATTCTCCCAGAATCGAACCCGGGCTCTCTCCATCCGCGCTTTAAGCTATATTCTCAGGAACTAGATTTTTCCCGGGAAAGTGGCTTATATCATTAGATTCGTATTAAAATTGAATACATCTTAGAATTTTTTAATCAAAATCGTCGGAACCGTTTTCGAGAAATAATTTTTTTTCGTGTTTTTTCAGAGTTTTTGGGGGGTAGCGCCCTCAAATTTGGAGTTAAAATTCATTTCTCGATTTCGCCTCGGGGTATGATTTTTCTGAACGTGTATGCCAAATTTCATCAAAATCGGCCCAGTAGTTCAGGCTCCAGGCATCTGCACAGACAGACGACAGACGACAAACAGACATTTTTTAAAAACCACTTTCTTGGACTTAGGGGATCTCAAAACGTGTAAATCCATCGAAATCTCAAAATCGAATTTTTGCGCCATCACAATACTTTCTCTTTATATGAGAAAGTAAAAATGTAGTGCAAAACTTTTAACACTTCAAGACCCAGGCTGGCACATTGAGTGCGCCACGGGTAAAAAAAAAAATCTGTAAATCCCAGATTGACAATGTGAGAATAATAAACCCTCACTTTACCCTACCACTAGAGACTCCTAAAACAGATGAAACAGTCTGTTTTGATTATTGCTTCGTTCTGCATTATTTTGATGGGTTTACTTGTCTTGATTCACTGTATACACCGCCCTTACCACTATGTCTGGTATACAGAAATTATGCCTTCCGATCAATATTTTTCAATTTTGCTTGAGTTTTCTGACGGTTGTGAAGAGTTATCTAAGGACTTTGACAGCTAATAATAATTTATTAAGGTTGAAAGCCCGACACAAAGTCAGAAAGCTGAAGGACTAATTAATGATTTTTTTATAGTAATTTTTAATTTTATAATTAAAGATATCATTGAGAAATAAATATGTGAAAATTAATTGACTTTTTTGTTCAATATTTCTAAAACGCAATCTAGATATTCTGGATTTCACCTATTTATTGTTGGAAAAATGCATTGGCGCATAAAGTAAGCCTGTGCCTTATTGTCTGTCCCCAATGAGATGTAGTGTGTTGACAGCGCGGGGAAAAACTAGCAGGTGGGGTGGGGAGCCAATGAGAGCTCAAGATTTGCCCTTTGGATAAACATACAAGAAGGTAAATGTAGTGACTTTATTTTTTCCCCTCAGAGGTTGGCCAGACTGTCTGTCACTTTCCTAACGCACTAACTCTTGTTTGGAACAGACTATAGTCCACTACAGCTGTGCCACAAAGAGTAAAATACCTGGTTATATTAACATGGACAGCTCATCGTAAGTCCTGTTAAACTGTAAACCTTTTTAAATCCTTTATATTAACTTCACTTTTGTGCCTGGCTGGGTGCCTGGGGGAGTGCCTGGGTGCCTGGCGTCAACATTTTTGGAAGGCTAGTTAACCCTCTTCTACTTATCCGATCGAGCTGAAACTTGGCACATAGACTCTCTACCAATACAACAACATTTTAACAAATTAATTAATTAATTAAATTTAATTAATTAATTAATTTATTAATTTTTCAATTTAATTATTTTTTTT
>KZ651897.1:98122-115129 GCA_001010745.2 Gerris buenoi
TTTTTTGTTTTTTCAGATGGATGTTTGAACCTATGCAGATGAGCTTCAAACCCTGAATTTTTTCTCACCTGTAATCAGTCGACCCTCACAACATATAAAACTCATTTTTTTAAACCCTTCCACATAAAAAAATAAATAAAGACAATTATTTACTTAACTACATTCACTAACCTTAAATTCACTTAAATTTCTGTAAATTAACTTTAGTTTTCAAGATAAGAGTATTTTTTATTGCTTAACTATGTATTAAAACATTGTTTTTAACCTTATTGTACTTATGTGAATAAAACAGGCTTTTTATTTAATTCTGTTTCTATAATGCTTATATTCGATGGTGTTGCGCCAAAAGGGCCAATCTGCATTTTGTATTTGAATTCTAAAACTTGAATAGCAAAATTATTAATATGTTTTATTAAAAATTATTAATATGTATTTGAATGCCTTATTCATATTTTTATTCATTTAAAATATATTTGGGTACCTAATTAATAAGTCAAAATAACCAAATTTATTTTATTAATTATAAATAAAAAAAACAAACGTGATATTAGTTGCAGATTGATCCTTGTGGATTTTTGCAGATTGGCCCTTTTGGCGCAACACCATTGAATATTTCAACCCTTCCTATTATTTTTAAAAATACTTATATTAGAAGTTGGTTGTTCTTTTTAATACAGAAGGAATGTATGAAATCCTTAACATTATAATATTATGGGATATTGATATCTTCATGTTTGAGCTATAGGAAAATATACACTTGTGTAAATTATTTTAAAATTTGATTTGCTGAATTCATAATTATTATTATCTAACTATTCAGGTTCGTTATTTGTAGGTAATATAATTAATATTTCAAGGCACTGAAATATGTATATCTTTTAAGATATGGATAAAAAAAAGAAATGAATATTTTAATTTTGAAAAGTATGGAGGAAAAGAAATTAGCTTATGTTTGGATTTGAAATTCCCGGGTTTTTTGGCGGGCATTAGTACTGCGTTTTCTCGCAGCACGGAGGAGGCGCTACTGTCTTGTCAAAACTTTCTGAGGAGGGAAGTTGACTTCTCTAGTATTATATATCGCTGGTTACAAAGGTAAGTTGTTAAAATTCTTAAAAATCTAATTCTGCATTAGAAATAACCCGTTTCCAAATTAATTAATATTAATTATTCGGTTATTAAGAACTGTTCTATGTATATGACCATAAGTAGACCGACACCCCAAAAAAAAAAATCTTATAGCTAAATTGTATTAATATATTAAAAATTAAAACAGTATATTGTAATAAAAACCCTTAAAACAATAAAATATTTCATTAAGAACTTTAAAAAAATGTTAGATTGTAACGTAACCTTTCATTCAAAAATAAACTATGGATAATACGCCGGGGAAGTGTGACGTCACTTACGTATTGGATGTACCACTGTGTTTTATCAGTGCTATTTTACTTTATTATTATTTTTTNTGAATATTTTAATTTTGAAAAGTAAGGAGGAAAAGAAATTAGCTTATGTTTGGATTTGAAATTCCCGGCTTTTTTGGCGGGCATTAGTACTGCGTTTTCCCGTGGCACGGAAGGAGCGCTGCTGTCTTGTCAAAAGTTTCTGAAGAGGGGAGTTGACTATCTCTAGTATTATATATCGATGGGGAAGATAGCCAAATGAGAGCTTGAGATTTTGTCTTTTAAATAGACAGACAAAAATAACAGGTAACAAAATACAAAGGAAATGAGAGGTCATAGTGAAGTAGTTCAAGTTCAAAGGCATCACAAGTCCACAAAATGAGAAAACTTGAATTTCCTCTCCCTCTCTGATCTTATTAAATAATACAATAGACAATAGCTTTTACAGCCAAATTATGTCACTGCCACTAGACTCTAAACTTAAGGTCTTGTTGACGACTAGCAAATATTTATTAATACACCCGCATAGCAATCATAGCATATAACGTTTTAAACTGAATAGGTTAGGCTTTACAGATTCACGAAAGAAGCGTCGCGTTGACAGCGCGGGAAATCAGATGACACTCAGATTGGCCAACCTATATGAGAGTAAAAATAAAGCCACTAGGTCTGTTTTAAAAGGTTATCCCGAGGGCCGCGCCCCTCCACTAGAGATTTTAATTTTACCTAGTTGGCTCAACCTATTGCCCGCCAAAATCTCGAGCTCTCATTGGCTCTCCCCACAATGTGTCAAACTTTCCCGCGCTGTCAACGCGACGCTTCTTTCGTGAATCTTTACTTGTATCGCACCAACTATCACCGTGTAAACGGGGCTTAATTTTGCTAGGATAAACCCAGAGATAAGGGATAATCTGCGACTTCCATATCATTATAACCTCTTTCTTTTTCCTATGTTTATATTTATTGTTTCTTGTTGTAGCATTTATTATAGTAAATAATATACTTGTTATTAGTTACTTGATAATGATCTCGAGGGACGAGGATATAAAATGTTTCGACGATACAGCAAGCTTCATATATAACTCCGTCTCTTCACATGTTGATTCTACTCCAGGTAACCTCGACGTATAGTAATCAGGGGAACTGTTAATGGCACCATTTTTTTAACGAAGTAAATCAAAGTATGTAAATTGCACCACTCCTGTTTCAAACAGTAGATCAAACCATGTAAATTGCGCCACTACCTCTTGAGACGAAGTAAGTAAAAATAGTGTAAATTGCACCACTGTTTTGCAACAATAAGACATACGTAAATTGCACCATTTTTTTAAGATGAGGCAAGTCAAACACTGTAAATTGCACCACTACCTCTTGAAGCGATGAAAGTTCTTCTCCTTCTTAGTTCTTCATAAGGTAGGTACACACACACTACAATAGGCCAACCAACCAACGAGCATCGGGCGTGTGGTCGGAAACCCTTGGCTTTGGGTCATCTCGTCTACACAGGAAGATGTTGGCGCTATAGGGTTTGAGCTGTGGGATTCGGTACAGTTTGGGTAGGAAGGGATCAAACTCTCAGTTGGTTTTGTAAGTTGAATGTAGGTAGGTACTTCAACCGCTCTATATTTTACTTCAACACCATGTATTTTGCTAGAAGAATAGTGGACCAATCGAATTGAAATTTAGCACGAATGTACCTCTCTGTTTGACAAGCAAATCCACTAATTTTAATTTTAATATTGGCCGCCATATTGGAGTTATCGATTTTTGAATTATGGCACTTTGACTGTATTAATAATACTGAAAGTATAAATACGTTTTTGACACATAGCATATCGGTGACACATAGATCCAGTAAAAAATAAGGAACCCATTATATAAAAAGTGGCCTCCAAAGTGAGGAAAAGTTCGGAGGTACCCCGTACCCAATTTTTTATTCTTATAATTAAAAAATGGTGCAATTTACTTTTTTTTATACCTCGTAAAATCTTGTTTTTTTCTCATAATTAAAAGATGGTGCAATTTACATTATCCTAACGCACAAATTTATCGATGGTATTTCTGAAAAGAGGCTGAAAGGAGTTGGTGCAATTTACAAAGTTTGACCTACCTCGTTTTGAGAAGTAGTGGTGCAATTTACAGTTTTTCTTACTTCCTAAAATATGGGCGACCCTATTCTGCATAATGGCTATTATGCAAAATACTTTGCATATTTTGCATAATTACTACTTCTGATCGTACGAAGTCGCTAAAACTTGGTACAATGATCTATTATACTATAAATAAAGAAATGCATCAACATTGACGCAAAAATTGCGCTCCAAACCAATTCTAGCCATTTTAACAGTAACTCCTACACCCAAGTACTATGAATAATTTCTACTTCTAATAGTGCTAGGGTGCTAAAACGTTAATGAATTGTTTCTTATAAGGTATAAACAACATCCAACAAGTTTCAGACCAATAGAGCCAAAATTTACGGCTTAGGCTCAATAATAGTATTTTGCATAATGGGGGTAATTTTGCATAATCGGTACTTCTAACAATGCTACTGGGCTAAAAGTTTGGTAAACTGTTAAATAAACTAAAAACTAATCATTCCAAAAGTTTTGGACCGTTAGAGCCAAAATTTACGGCTTAGGGTCAATTTTAGTATTTTGCATAATGGGGCTAATTTTGCATAATCGGTACTTCTAAGAATGCTACTGGGCTAAAATTTTGGTAAACTGTTAAATAGACTAAAAAATTAACATTCCAAAAGTTTTGGACCCATAGAGCCAAAATTTGCGGCTGAGGCTCAATTTTTGTATTTTGCATAATCGAAAAAATGTTGCACAATTGATACTTCCAACAATGCTACTGGGCTAAAATTTTGGTAAACTGTTAAATAGACTAATAAATTGGGATTCCAAAAGTTTTGGACTCATAGAGCCAAAATTTGCGGCTAAGACTCAATTTTTGTATTTTGCATAATCGAATAAATGTTGCACAATTGATACTTCCAACAATGCAAGTCGGCTAAAACTTTAGTAAACTGTTAAAGAGACTAAAAAATTGGGATTCCAAAAGTTTTGGACCCATAGAGCCAAAATTTCCGGCTGAGGCTCAATTTTTGTAATTTGCATAATCGAATAAATGTTGCACAATTAATACTTCCAACAATGCTAGTAGGCTAAAACTTTGGTAAACTGTTAAATAGACTAAAAAATTGGGATTCTAAAAGTTTTGGACCCATAGAGCCAAAATTTACGGCTTAGGCTCAATTTTAGTATTTTGCATAATCGAATAAATGTTGCGCAATTGATACTTCCAACAATGCTAGTTGGCTAAAACATTAGTAAACTGTTAGGGAGTTCGGTCCGAGAGGGCATAGTGATAGTATCTGGCTCTTAAAAGTTTAAATAATTATACGGGAAAATTTAACATTTGCAGTTAAATTTTTGCACAGTTTTATACAGTGAAGTTTTTCTTTTATAGAGGTATTGTTTTTTTAACATGGGAATAAATAATATGGACTAAATTAATTATGTTTTAAAAAGTGTGTGATGAGTAATGCTAGTTTTGATTTAGAATTTAAAGAAGAGGAATAATAAACTGTTCAACACCCAACACCTGATGTAAATTCGTAAAAAAGTAGTTCCAGCTTTCAATAATTTCACAATTTATTATAAAATAATTTAGAGTTAATTGCCTTATTTAATTGTTTTAAAGGTGTTCATAACCTAAATCTCATTTAATTTATGCTGTTAAAAAATTAAATACGAGAGGAGACGAAGTGATAACAAGAGCAACGGTAGCTCAGTCGGTAAAAGCAGGCTCAGACTTATAAATGGGCTGACTGGGCTATAGCCCAGGGCGCCAGATTTTGGGGGGCGCAACATTTTCCAGGACAACTTTTTTTCAAACAATAAATAAAAAAAATCGGTCAGAAACAACTCAGACAAACTTTCTCATCTACGAGTTCATTATTACTTAGACCAGTGTTAATTACTATTGAAAATTATCATAAAAATATCTTCTCCCGGGCTCTCTCCATCCGCGTTTTATGCTATTTTCTCCGGAACTAGATTTTTCCTGGGAAAACGGACTATACCGTTAGATTTGTATTTAAATTGACAACATTTTAGAATTTTTCAATCAAAATCGTCGTAACCGTTATCGAGAAATAATTTTTTTCACGTATTTTCAGGTTTTTTGGGGGTAGGGCCCCCAAATTTGGAGCTAAAATTAATTTCTCGATTTGCCTCAGGGTATGATTTTTCTGAACATGTATGCCAAATTTCGCTAAAATCGGCCCAGTAGTTTAGGCCCAGGCTTCTGCACCGACAACAGATAGACATTTAAAAAAAAACAACACTTTTTTGGACTCAGAGGACCTCAAAACGTATAAATCCATCAAAATCTCAAAATCGAATTTTCGCGCTATCATATTACTTTCTCTTTATATAAAATATAAAGAGAAAAATTATATTTGAGAAAGGAAAAAATGTGTTATGTATAATATTGTGTCTCCCTAATGCTCTACTGCCTTACAGCTACAGCTAATGCTAATAATGGCCTTATAGTGAATAATGTACATATGTACAGTACATGTACAATTTCCATGCAATTTTGTCAAAATTTTGCGTGTCCCCCCTTCCCGTAAAACTATATTCTGTTATTTCTAAAAGTATGAAAAAAAAATGAAAATCCCAGCAGGCTGGGTAAAAAAAAAATAAAAATAATAATAAAATGGCATTTAATCTGAGGAACTGGGAATTCAAAATAGCGGATAATTCCTGTCACTGGAAAACATTTTTTTACTTTTCCTCTCTACCTATACTACAAAAAGTATTATTTTTACCAAAAAAATTGTTTTCGAGATTTAAACGGACTTATCCGTGTTGGGGGTTTTTAAGATCTCTTGAGTGGTTTTCAGCATAGTTTTGATGACCTCAAAGTTTGTTTACATGTGTCAAAATACCGCTAAACTTCAAATATTCAAATATAATATAGGTATTAAAAAATTAGGTTTTTTTTTAAGAATGATAATAAATCAGATAGTTCAGAATGGTCACCCATCAAAGTACTGACCACGTCCAATGCTGCTTCCTCCTCTCCAACGAAATCCTTTTTTACGTAAGACTTCACGCACAACAAATTTATTGTATGCATTAAATGGAATATTTTATATGGAAAGTAGTTTAAGAACCTTTCTTAATATTATAATATATCTTTCTTAATTTCTAAAATTAGGTAAGTGTTGATACCTTCTCTGTGGGGGGGGGGGGGGGGCGCCAAAGCTGTGAGTAGCCCAGGGCGCCATTCACTTAAAGTCCGGGCCTGTTAATAAAACCAACTGCATGCCCACAATAAAAAAAACTATGGGCCCACAATAAAATCAACTGAGTGCCCTCAATAAAACCAGCTGGTATTTCAATGCTAGTGTGAGTACTGCGAATACAAAACCAATACTAAGAAGAATGTGAAAATTCATCCCTACATTGTTTAAACTCATGGGAAGCTGAACGAAAGATTTAGCACCACTAGGTTGTTCGGTCATCAAATTTGTTTAGAGGCGTGAAGACATGGTTTACCGAAAAACACTTGTCTGGTGCTAATTCAGTATTGGATTGATACAAGGCTACCTGGGTATGTTCAAGGGGACCTAAAATCCCCCCGTCGTAGAAGGATTTTAAGAAAATAATAATTACAATAGAATAATATAATATATATCTATTTATCTTAAGTGTTTTTTACTGTGTGTATTTATCCCAACCATTACAGAAAGTACATGAGATATTATGAAAAAAAGTGTCTGACTAACATCAAGCTAGTATTTTGTGTATAAGTAAATCTTTTGGCGCCTTTTAAGAATATGTGGTCGGCTAAGTTAGTCTGAGGGACATAGCTTGGCAATAGGCATTTGAAAAAAACTAACAGGTGAAGAGTGGTCATGTCCTGTCCTTTTTGGTGGACAAAGTGAGTTCTTTGAGCACTGAGTACAAACTTAATAGATCAAAAATAAAGTTGATAAGGTGAGCTCTTTGATTTGGAGTAATATTTGACTAACTAACTTATTAAGTGAAAAACTATTATCTACTTGATTTTCGTTCTACTAACTAATTTCGTAGTCAGGATCATGAAAATCACATTGTCCACCAAAATGGGTGGGACATGGCCACTCTCCACTATTTTGTTTCTTTTAAATGCCTATTACTATTGCCAAGCTATGACCCGCAGACAAACTTAGACGACCACATATTCTTAAAAGGTGCAAAAAGATACATAAAATTCTAGCATGATGTTAGTCAGACACTTTTTTGCATGCTATCTACTGGACTAAGAAGTTAGTGTAAAATGGAATGGATGTCTCCATAATTAGATTATATCTCATTTATAGAATCTTTATAAGTAATTGTGATAAAATAAGTAATTTATAATAGAGAAGAAAAATATTTATCATTTATTGTTTTTAAAACATTCTTTAACTTCTCTTTATTGATAACATGTTCATTATATACAAAAATTAAATAACAAGGTTAAATAAAAGAAAAACAACTTAAATAACAATGTTTTTATTTTTGTTTTTTATAAATAAAAACTTAAAACAAAAAATTACAATATATAATTAAATAAATAACAAATCAGTCCCAAGGAGTCAAGAGTTGAGGCCACTCAGCCAACAACTCATTACAGTTGTTTAAAATATCATCATGACATAAATTACATAATTTTTGCCTTAAATGTGGCTACCAGTTGGACCTCCTTATAATAAACTCATTTATAACAAAATCTTTATTTAATGGTACAAAATAAATAAATTCCTTTTTCAGGACCACTGATTTTTTGGTTAAAAAAAAAAAAATAATTAATTAAAAAAAAAAAATCTATACAACAAAATTGTATAAAGCCTTTTTTCTGGAACCATGAATTTCATTGTATGGAGGTCTGTCAGTATAAGAAGACAGATAATTAATATTGAGTTGAGTGTAATGTAATCTACACTTACAGAGATACGGACTAGGGAATAGGGAAAGTTTTTGATGATTTTCTTTTAGCTCTGAATAAAAGTGAAGATTTGTATAATATGCCCAACTTATATAAAACCCAGTAGATTGTAAGACATCCCCTCAGCCACTCTTTATTATATGTCAGGCAATTCCAATTTGAAAAGATCTACAATTTTGGTCCTATGATTTTTTGTCGTATCTCTATGGGTTATACCTAAAATCGAGCTTTTATCTAGTGTAATTTATGTACATTCTTCACACATTCTTTCAGTTTTTCTATTGTTATAGGTCAGTTATACTTATCAAATTTGGAACATTTATGGCAGGTGGAGGTGACAATATGCATGTCAAATTTCATAAGTCTAGCTGTGCTGTGTGTCGAAAGATGATTCGAAATCCCATGTAGACAGAGGACCTTCCTCTTGTTTTGAAGGTTAAGAGTGCAAAATTTCATCAATCTTGGAATAAAACTATAGATTTGAATAATGGACAAACAAAGTAATATCATCAAACAAATAATACCTACTAAGGGTTATTCACTTTGGCGTTTGATGTTATAAATAAAGTAAGTAACAAGTAACAGTACAAATAAAGTAAGTAAAAAATAAAGAAAACATGATAAAATTGAATTAATAATGTATAAATAAATAGTAGTCATAATATTACTAATAAATTAAAAAATAAAATAAATATGGTGAAATATATAAAATGATTTTACTTGGATGTTAAATAAATACCTTGGCCACTGTCTCTTTAGGCGTCAAGTGAGGGTTGTCTGGGATATATTAGGTAGTGAAGAGATGTACTAGAGGATCAGGATAATCTAATATGGATTCATGGAATATCTGACGGGGGAATATGGATAGATTTTGAACATATGGAACATTGAGGTCATTGTGGAGGGTGAGGTAAGATACATAGAAGGGAACATCAGTAATCTTTCTATCTTCTTGGATTGGAGATACTATACCATACTTCAGGAACATAAGTCCAAGCTATCTTTAAGATTACATTAAAAATGTTCAACTTTTTACTAAGAGAGAGTGTAGACCTACAGTCCAGAAGACGAAACAATAACTTATTTCATGTTTTAAGCAAGTTTTGTCAGCCCGTTTTGTTTTTGTGTGTTGTTGCCACACCAAGGTACAGCGAGGTATTGGACTGAATCAGATTGAGTGATAAGAACTTGGTCAGGGATCACTGGAGGACAAGTGCTATAAGGAAGAGTTGTAACATGTAAGCCATGGTTCGTTTATTTTTATTCTCTATTTCCTTAACCAAGGTTGAAGGAGGAGGAGGAGACTTGGAACAAAGGTCCGATGCAACTAAAGGATTCTTCTGATCGGAGACGTACCTAATGTATTCTTCTCTTTTTAATTATGTAGTATATTTGACTAATAAACAAATTAAAACCTTGGTGTCCATACAGATTTAGAGACCTCCGTAGATAATTACACCCCTACCATCTCTCAGGTCCCAGTGTTTCTCATAGCTAGATATCATTCAAATTTAAAAATAAATAAAGAAACTATTTTCCTCATATTTAAAAATAAAATGTTCAAATCTTACATTAATTCAATTTGGTCAGGTTTAGTATGTGTTAACTATGACTTAAAAATTATTGAATTTGTATAAATAATATTAAAACTCAAACCCTTAATTAAAAAACTTTGAAAAAGCTAGAGCCCCGAATCAAAATTCACAATTATATAAAAACGTCGCTAGTTGATTAATTAATTAATTAAGGTAACTACTATCTATTAGGTTGGGACAGAGACTGCCTGCGTCTCATTGCCAGGTCTACAAAGGCTAGTCCCAGAAGGACGGCGTCTGCCAGCACCTCCTTTGTAGCAGACTGTGAACTGAGATATACTGAGCGGAGTGCAGGCTCGGCGTACAGTACAGGTAGATGAGCCGCCCCGTTACCTGAACTCAGTGAAGATCCTTCCAGTTTGATAATAATGTCTGATATAAGAGACTGACTTGAAACTCTCTCAGAGCCGACCAACCTACCTGACCATCTGGCCACTGCTCTCCCGCTAACCAGAACCACTCGAGGAACACCTCCTACATCAAAAATTAAATTAATTAACAGCAAAATCCTCAACTGTTACTCCAAAGAATGTTAATCTAAGTAAAGGGACAGGGTACGTACCGGTAGGAGGTTGATGTAAAAGAGTGGATATAATAGAGGTGAGGATTGTCTTGGGTAGGCCCCCTGCGGAACTTCCGCTATACCCTGTGATGTTCAAATCTTCCAGCACATACGTGTCACACACCGGTAACCCTTCTACCAAGTCTTTACACTTAAACATATTAACAAGGATTACAATTATTGGTAGGGTGGTCATACAACCCTTTTTGAATAGGAAAATCTCGTTATTTCAATCTTTTGAAGGTGTCCTTTGGGTTACATTTCTATGTCTGGGTAAAATTAAAATGAGTATAATAACTTAAATTTCAATTACATTTTCTGCATGTTATTTCTCCCTTTTGACTCTCTTAAACCTCCCATGGGAAGTATTCGATGCTCCCGGAAAATTTTACTATCTGGAATGAACTATTTGTGGCCACCCCTGGTGGTTTTTGTAGGGTGGACATTACCTGGAAGGACTATTAAGGGTCTGGTGTGGATACAAGTTTTTAAGTTGTTCTATTATTCTACAATAACTACATTCTAGTCAATCTCAAGCCCCATCTAGAAGGAAAGGAGGCAACCTCCTTATGGTGCAGGAGGTTTCTACATAGAACCATTGGTTACAGGAAGCAGGTATACCATCTACCCCAGGTGCTTTACCTTTATTCATAAAAGCTAGTACTTGCTGTAACTCTTCTATAGTAAAATCAGCATATATGAGAGGATCACTACAATTAGACTATGCATAGGCTATTTGTCCTGATTTCAAGTCAGGGTTCAACAACATTTCAAAATATCCAAGCTGTAGATTGAATTGCACTGCTTTAGGATTGTTTTATTAATTTAAATAATCCAGCTAAACACAATAATTATTTAGACTCCCTAATATTACTTTTTTCCGCCACTATATAATAATATTTTTCTTTCATTTGGCATAATCCATAGGTATGTTCCAAGCACACTTCAAACTGGTTTGGAACTGTCCGACGTATGCGCATCGGAGCACATTTAAACGTCTTTTGCTAATGCACATGCATCGTACAGTTTGAAACTAGTTTCAGGTGAGGTTGGAACAAACCTCATATATGTAGAAGCACTATATCTACACAATATTACAAAATAAAATGTTTGTTCCTATAAAGCTTTAACACGTGTCCTTAAGTTTTGGGTGTAATGTTAATCTTAACACCTCACAAATCCGTTTCCAGTGAAGGGTGTGTGAGTATAGTAGGGTAAATAGACTTTATCTTGTTGATAAACAGACAAGATATAAACTTACCATAGTGATAAGGGAGATAAGATCGAGTCTCTTGAGAGAGAGGTAAGAGTCAAGGCTCGTAGAGTCCCATGCCTCCAGGTTCTTAGAGATACAGTTTATTTTAGCCCAACTTATTTCATTGCTTCCAATGTTCACTGAACCGACTGTTTTGATCATCTGAAAACACAATAGCAACAAATTAAAAAATAAATAAATAAAACTAAGTTTCTTTTCAGTTACTATAATTGCAACTATAAAAAAATTATAGAGTAGAACCTATTTATAACAGACCCTAATATAATAAACGTCCCTTGTAAGGACAGGTAAAAAAAATAATAACTCACAATAATAAGCCACAAAAAAAAGAAGCAAAAAATCCCAGCAGAAAATAAATTATATTTTCAAACCTATGAATGTAATAGAGTTGGGACATCAATGTCGATGTATCAAATCAAAAACACCAATGTAGGGGTTACAATGTATTGGAAACATTAATGTTGACCTGATGAAAACTATGAAATCTGCAAGCTTTTCTTTGATCGATGTAAAATTTGGAAGACGTCATACTTTTTTTTCTTGTCAGGGTGAGAGGTCAATCCCGAGGAATCAAAAATATCTATGTTTTCTTTTGATGTTTTATTTGATGTTCCAACCCTAGGATGTGATTATCTCTTTGAATTAAACCTATGTTAAAGGCTCTTTTTTATATAATGTACAATAAATACTTTTTATAAGTAACACCAGTGCTGTAATTGGACTTTTGAGGCCTTAGGCCAAATTTTACTAGGGCCCCCTCCCCCCACATTGTTTTTTCATCCTAGTTTGTATGAACTATAGAAGTTCTATAATTGGGTTTTATTTAATTTTTTCACAAAACCGTTATGGAAAACTTCACATTACTTAAGTGAATATATTATATATTATAAGTGAACCTAGTAAGGAGATAAATAGGAAGCTAAAATGATGATTGTATTACAAATAAAGTTAACTCTGACAGCGTGCGAAAATAAAATGAGCCAATAAGAGCTCAAGATTTTGAGAGCTAGTACAACAGGCTGACTAGGCAAACAAAAATATAACTAGTCGAGGAGTGTGGCCAATAGGATAATCGCCTGGAGGCTATATTTTTCCCCTCACATAAGTTGGCCAATCTGAAACGTCAGAGGAAGGAAGGGGTAGAGGGAACAATGCTATAGAAACTGGGTCTCAAAAAGTGGTTCATTATGCTCCCCCCATATATTAGCTCTCCAAGCGGCAGTTTGGTGAAACAGTATCGATATCTCGATAAAAACTCAAAATTTATCTGATATCAGCTGATTAGAATAAGTGATCTTTTCTTACGACATTTAATATTTTATTTTTTAATACGGTTTTCTTCATAAATAATGTACTTTAATGTTTGTTGTTAACCTTATTAATTAGCTAAAGGTAGAAACGTCGTTAATAAACATGTAATAGTTCCTAGATAGCCAATAGCAATCTTCTTTGAGTGGGGTATCAAATAAATGCTACTGATAAGGATTTGTTGACAACCGTCTGTGGAGACAGAAAAACAAGGAATAGACCAATAAGACAAGGACCAGTGACCATGTGATCACTTTAGTTCGGATAGAGCTCGCTTGAGAGGTTTAGTATATGGGTGTAGCATAATGAACCACTTTTGAAATCGCATTGCTCCCTCTACCCCTTCCTTCCTCTGAGGAGTAAACTCTAATTGTAATACGACTATAATACAAAGGTTTTGAATGAAGTCAAGATACCGTACGGAGGCCTGTGACTCGGTCAGCGGAGGTGTGATGACTGGAAGACGGAAACGCTTTGTTGTTTCCACATGTTCCGTCACCTCTCCATCTCCTTTCACTGATATTAACTTGTCACAAATTCGTTTGACAGACTTGGGCCCCAGTCCGTGAACTTGCAGTACATCGTCCAAACCTTCAAACTGACCTTTCTGTTTTACATGAGCCTCAAGTTTCTTCTTATTGGCCGCTCCAATCAGATTCCTAACCATACAGATAAGAAGCTTCTATATAATAACAAGTTAATTATAATAACGTCGGTACATTATAAGATTTACACGATCTCTACTCATGGTAAGTTTAGAGAATAAGAGCTATTTTGAAGAGGGACTTCTTAAAGTGGGGATTATTGGCAGTATTACCTCCTTATTCAGCCCTGTTCACTACACTATTTAATGTCACTGTTAGGTATTTTCCAAGTACATGTATAATCTCTACATTCTGGTAAATGTGGGTGTCTAAAAGAAACTTTGAGAAGACAAGTTGCCACAGTAATAAGTTTTGGGGAGTGTGGGAAAATCAATAAAAGCATGAGATTTTGACATCTGACATTCTTGACGTCAAAATCTCCAGCTCTCATTGGCTCCTTCACACAGTTTTATATTATTTTCCAACGCTATCAACAGTTAAAACTCACCTCGATCAGACTGTCATAAATTATCTATAAGTATAGCAATATTAACCCATATTCAAGGTAAAGGCCAGAGATAGCCTTTTCTGTACTTCACAGGGTTAAAAACTTTCACTGAACAATTTACCTCTTCATCACATTAAACATATATATATATCTACTTCCTTGTGTGAATGTAAAATAAACTTATTTAGGGAATACCAACTCGGAAACGTTGTTTAAATCGTTGATTCTATTTAGAATATAGGAAGCTTGTTCGGACGTAAAGCCAAATTTTTCACAGAGAACTGCCTTCACGGAAAATCTTCTTTTGACAGTGTGATTGATCTGAAAATAAGGAATATTCGTCATAAATCAAATGAACTGACCAGAACAATTTATACACAAGTGAAAGTTTATGAATTTGAAACTACATTGCACGTATATTTGTTTAAAAATAAAGGTTCAACAAATTTAACACTACATTTTTTTTTTGTAAAGGTATAAATTAAAAAAAAATTATGCCACTTACCAGTGTACGAAGGAAATACATTTTGAAAATACATAGAACAGAATTGGCGTAAAAAAAAGTAAAACAAATAAAATTCAACAAAAAATATTGGGACAACGGCAAGAGCCGGCGAAAATAAACTGGGTAACCTGGTTGAGGTTGAGGGTTATTCTAAGGTTATCTTGACACCGATGTTTTGTTTCGATTTCGATGCTTTGTGACTTTGTGGAATAGTTTTATAATTGTTTAGTGTTTAAGAACCACTTAAGGCATTGTAAATAATTAATTTGAACAATTAGAGGCGATGTCGAAAGACAAAGAGGAGACGGAGGGTTCAGCCCGCAAGAAAATCAAATTGGACGAGCAGACCACCGCCGACCAATTCTTCCCCAGAGCTGAACCACTGGACATTGACAAAATATACCCGGTAAGTCGGTCCTTCGTATCATGCTACTGTGATACAGTGGGAAATATCAAACTACTGTATTTGAATTACTTATTTTGTCTTTCAGTTTCGATTTACCAACTTTTCCAAATATCGATTTTGCAAGTGTTAAAAGTGTAATGTACTCTATGCTATGGTTCATACCGAGTCTGCAAGAAATAAATATATGTGGAGGAATGATAGATGCTTTATAACTGATAGATATAAAATATCTTTCTCTGATTCAATTCTTAAAACTGTATGCATTGTTTGAAGTGCTTTTGATATAAATATTATGTCTCACATGTGTTGTGTATTATAGTACGAGTTTAATTTAGGAAAAGTTACCAGTAAAACTGAAGAATACGGTGCTGTTTGGGGATTAGGCTAGAAAAGTGCGCAAGCCCTACTGTAATGTATTATTTTGACAATGGAATATCAACTCTCTTATGTACAAATCATACATATTATATCTCTCAAATGAATAAAACATACAAATGTACTGTTTGACTGTGGTATAATCTCTCAAGTGTACAAATAAAGTGAAATTATGCCTCCAAGTGATTCTCAGCCAAGTTCCCTATTAATTAAAGTTGATCTTCTCCATACTACAATCCACTTCACTCCCAATGCTTTGAATCTTGTGCAATCTACTTATCACCATAAATTCTTCTGTATGTCTATGTAATCAAAATGCCACAGTGAACTTTTACTGTTGTTGAAAGTGTCTTAGCCGTGTCCAGACTGCTGAACCAATCAGTGGAAACGAGCCAAGCACAGGCCTCTGTGCATGCCCAGTCTATAGTGTGTTTATAGTATGTTAGATAACTCAATTTTTTTTACACGAGCAAGATGCTCAAATTTACCACTAGGTATATGATGAAGGTAGCTTAGTTAGAAGCATTTGTTAACTGTTGTGTTTTTAACTGTTTGTGTAGAAAGTGTGTGAGTTCTACAATGACCTGTCTATCAAGAGACCTGCTGACAGTGATTGGGAGGAGTTCCAGAAGACGACGGCTCATATTGTCAGCACAATGGACGAGATAACCCAGTTGAAAACCGACAAGCCGGAGAATGTGAGTACAGCTTTTCTACTGTGCCATCCAGTCTCATGCACCAATAAGTAGATGATGAGAAGGGTGATGACTTACTTTAATGTTGCCCCCGTTGTTTTTTTTGGAGCATAGGCCTATGACTGTGGGGGACAGTCTCCCTTCACGGGCAGTGAAGGGAGACTGTCAGTCTTGTCCTTATAGTCTGTGCCAAACGAGAATTAGTTGACAGCAAGTGACTTCGAGTGAAAACCTCTAAGGAAAAAAATAAAGCCACTACATTTACCTTCTTTATGGTTATCCAGAGGGCAAATCTTGAGCTCTCATTGGCTCCCCACCCCATTTTCTAGTTTTTCCCGCGGTGTCAACGCACTAAACCTCGTTTGGCATAGACTGTAGTCTTATTGGTAAAAAAGTTATTTTTGGATTTAGCAATCATAATCACATTCTATCCACTGCTGCCCAGTGTCAGTATAATTGTCAAAGAAGCCTTTACTTTATTATTAGACATTGCAAACATCCGCACCTGATGACACCTCGCCTGAGTTAAAACTAGGTTTGACTGATAAGTGTAGGGGAGCTGTGTATCTGCCTGAACATGTGCCCAACCAAGCGCCATTTTCTGCCCTTATTTTGGAATAGGTCGCTCAGCTTTCCTTCTCCAGAGCTCCGGAATGTTCTGTAGACTGAGGTTGGCAAAGAGCCACAGAGACAGAGGTTGTTCTCAATTGCCACTGACATCTTCCTTGCCTCACAGCTGTACACCAGTTTTTTTTTTTTTTTTTTTTTTTTTTTTTTTTTTTTTTTTTTTTTTTTTTTTTTTT
>KZ651897.1:121359-158149 GCA_001010745.2 Gerris buenoi
TCTCTGATACAAAATTAAGGATTCATTTAAAAATAATTATAAACTGGTTTAGATTAAATTACATTGTATAAATTATAAATAACGGTCATATAAAAAATGTTATATATATGTGCCTGAAGAAGCAACTAGACAATCATTGAAACTTCATGTGAACCTTGGATTAAAACCAAATAAACTTGTTAATAAAATTACGTGAGTTATTTCTTAACATTAACACATTTAACATTTATCATTACAAAATTTCTATATCAATTTAAAATATACACTAATTAATTAGTTAATTTCTTTCTTGAACCAACATTTCTTTTATCTTTTTTTTAATTATGTAGCAGATAATTGGTGTACACTTAGAGATGCTACAATACGTACATTTTTAGGCTTGAAAATGGCCGGCCAGGCCGAAACGTTGCCGCTTAGAATGAAACTAGTGTAAATTTCTTTCGCCTTTACCCTTCAAGGATCCACGACGAGTTATAAAACCCTTCAAGGATCCACAACGAGTTATAAATTAATAGAGGGTACAATTACAAGCCATTATTCGTTAAATATGACATTGATTTGAGATAATTGGAATTACTTTCAAAATATGTAGAGACTTCCTTGATAAAAAAAAAAAGTTGGTCTATTTTATGGTTCTTAAAAATTAAAGGTGTAGCCTTAAAACTTCATCACAAACCCTCTCTGAAATTCTTCATCGGTAAAACTCTAGAGGTTCGGCATAAGCGAGTGGTTAATGTTCTTACAACTCAGCTGAAACCTATGTTGAAACACTGACTTATCTGGATAAAATCCCTGAGCGGTTAGACATGTTTCATCCTGGTGATCACATCACGTAATGGACGCAAAATGGACGTCCTGTAATATTCTAGTTATAATTTGATTTGGACATTAAATAATCTGCAGAAGCAAAAACTCAGTAGTAGCAATGGTTAGGCGGGTAGGACAAACCACTTGTTGGAACCTAGCAATGAGGCACATTGGCAGGCGCCACTTGATGGAACCTAGCAATGAGGCACATTGGTAGGCGCCACTTGATGGAACCTAGCAATGAGGCACATTGGTAGGCGCCACTTGTTGGAACCTATCAATGAGGCACATTGGGCCCTACTAACCCTGTGGTAGAGAGTTACAGCCACTTCCCACATCATACCTGTACATGGTGCAACAGAAGATGCAAATGCGGGTATGGTGTGATCAGTAGTGAACTATTTAAATCGAGGATCATAAAACCCACGACCTTGATTCGCCTCGATCCATTGCTAGCCACTCTGGCTCCCTTAACTAAAACTCAAACTTTATCTCTTTAACTTGGATCTGTTGATTAATCAAACTTTTTTTTTTTGTAATAGATAAGAAGCTGTTGTTATCAATCAGTGGAAACTTGGAAGCAGCTAAGAAATTCAAACCTGAGCCTCTCAGACTCGTAGAAGCAAATGTAATCTCATATTCTTTATATAATTCTAACATTATTTTTTACATTAATCTGTAAGTCTTCATTGATTATGTGGCAAGGCCAAAATATGCATTTCACATTATCATCTATTGATAAAGGCCTGGAGTTGTCTTGTGTTAGCTTTAGCTATTCTCCAAATTTGTCAATCTTCTATGAAGATTGATTTAGTGTTTTTGTTATCTAGTGGAATCTTTTTGTTTGATAATGAACTGAAGTTTTATATGTTGTTATTTTATTATTATTTTATTTTCATAATATGTTATATATATTTCAATGTATGAAAAGTCTCTGTGTCAACAACTTTTTTAACTCATTTTAAATGAGGGCTTATAATGCTAGAAGTGGAACTGATTTCACATGTTATATGAGGGCTTGTGTTGCTACATCTGGAAGTAGGTAGGTTTTACTCATTATTTTGTTGTTGCATTGTTCAGGAGGACGACCCAACCATGTCACTAGATGAAAGAAGGAAGAAGTATATGACTAAACATCCGTTGTCAGTCATCATGAAGATTGTACTCAAAGGTCAGTTGTTTTCAGTATCTCACTCCTTTATACTGTCAAATAGTTTTATTTTTTAGATTCATTATTGTCTTAATTTATTTCATCTTAACCCTTTCTTTTGTAAAATTGTTACAGTTATTTCCTTTTATGACTTGAATAAAAGGATCAATTAAAAAATAATAAATTTACACAGATGTGTGACTACAGTCTGTCCCAAACAAGAGTTAGTGTGTTGACAGTGCGGGAAAAACTAGCAAATGGAGTGGGGAGCCAATGAGAGCTTGAGATTTTCCCGGACAAAAGGTCGGGCCAATTAGGCAAAGATAAATGTTTTTTCCTCAGAGAGGTTGGCCAATCTGTGTGTCACTCGATTTATTGAGCTGTCAACGCACTAACTCTCGTTTGGGACAGACTGTAAATAGTGTGGCACATAGCTCTCACCTTCCTCCCCATTTTTTTTTTTTTTTTTTTTTTTTTTTTTTTTTTTTTTTTAAATTTTCCATTTCATAAGTAAAGTTTAATTCTAAAATAAATAAAGTACAGTTACTTTGGGTTCCGTGACGTAGAGGAATCAAGGGCACATAATGAGAGGCATAACAAACTAGGCCTTCTAATAGTTTAATAAGTGTATCTACGATTGATACAAAATATAATCATTGCATCTCTGTTTAGATGAGTAGAAAGTGATTTTTTACGTACTTGTATTCATTGCGCATGCACGTCTCATAAATCTGAAGAATTCCTCTTCTTTACTGCCCTAGGGTGGTAAAGAAGAGGAATTCTTCACCTTAACGCACCGAGTTTGTTTACATTTAACAAAACTAATTTGCTGTCAGTTTAATTAAAGTAACTGTTATAACGAGATTTTAGTGAAAAACAATGAGTGTTATAAGTGATTATGACGAATATGAGGAGAATAAATATACCTCCCAAAATAATTAATTCGGCACAAAATACAACTAATGAATTAATGTCATCTTTATCTAAAGAGAAATACGAAATTACATACAGGAAGATTATTATTTTTTCTGTATTTATTATTAAAATCTAATAATCGTAGATAAAGTATGGTAAGCAACTTGTGCAAAAACAGCATTTTGCATTGCTTGTGTAGTTTTACTACCCCCGCTGTCACTCGGAATGCAAACTCCACACTCACATGCTAAGTGCTACTTTCCGCACTCGACGCGTAATGTACTATTTTGTTTAAAAAATTGAGTTGAAGAATCATTTTAAGGAGGGAAATGCATGAAATAATCAATTAGGATCATTTACCTGGAGACTACAGATACGGTTGTTTGACCAATAGGTAGTAAAAAAAAAAATTATTTGTGTTTTTTGTTATAAAAGTGATTTTGCTTAGATTGGTGTTTGTTTGTTGCAGATCGGAATAGTATCGTGGTTTCATTCCACTACCTCGTCTATATGAAGGTGTTGAGTGTGAGTCCTAAAGTTGTGCTCACCAGCCCTGTCTCTCCTGACTCCGCTGCTAAGTAAGTCTCTCCGCATCGCTTATCAACTTTATCTTATCAGCCCCATGAGACATTAAATATATATTACTTATCGGTGCTTGTGGAAGAATATTCATTTAAAAATTGAAATTTTTACTAGAGCCAAAAGATAGTTTCAATATTAGTGAGTACTTCACATATAATACACATTAGAAGTTGCAATAAAATAACATGTATTCTAATTAGTGAGATTATGTTTATATTTGTTTTTGAAGAATACTATGAATCTTGAAGATGGAGATTATTAAGCTTAAAGCAGGTTATCCAGAACACTTAAGCACTATTAAGTTCCTTTTTTTGGCGTCGACTAACTGACATTACTCTTGAAACTCAGTTTCCATTGGACAATTGCAAATTAATTTAACTTTTTACTCTAAAATAGTTAAAACCAGCATTGGTGTAGCTTTATTAGGGGAATTTAGGGAATTTTCCCTCATTTTAGGGGAAATTTAGCTATTAATTAGCATCGATAAGCTCCTTCTAGAATATTTGCCTTTTTACATGTCAAGCAACGCAACCAGGTCCTGTACTTCTGATTTTATCAAATTAAAAGTCAATACATACAAAAGAGTATGGATATGTTTATGAAATTATTTTAAGTTTACATGTTGTCATTAAGGTGTATTAAATAAAATTCATTTGGAACATTAAAATGTAAAAGCTAGTGAATAAATAACTAATATGTACTATAACATTATTACAATACTAGTATATAACATTAGTTTTATTAGTTTTTTAGGATAAGTTCCCTTACCTTAGGCTCTACACGAAGAAAAAATTAATTGTCGCTGGTATCACTGATATGATAGCTGGTGAAGATGGGAACATACCTAAAGCAGTGTTGCCAGGTTCTGTTGTGATAATTAATGTCCAGAATAAAATTTCTCTCTTTCTAGAATAGTGTTGGAGCAAATTGTTCAAGGTTATAAAACCTCCCCTATAATAGATAAAAACCATAGTTAATAATCATATAAATATAATACAATAATATTATTCTGATGGTGAATTGTATTTTACAGGCAGTTGTTGAAGGATAAAACGATCCTGAATGAGCTGTTTCCAGGGGATACAGGCACTATCAGCCCCAACCCAGCAAACTATTACCAACTCAAGAAGGTAAACAAAACTCATATCTTTTACTGTTTCACTAATTTATTTTTTATTCATATTAAATTTTGTTGTTTGGTTCACATACATTTATTTTTGACTCTGTTTGCTAGAGGTGGTAGCCCTAAGCACTCGACGGGCTGTTGCTCCACCGTTACACGGTTTATTATTATTTTTGTTAGGGTTTCATAGATCATCCTCGAAACTGATTAAGTCCTTTCAGAGGTGCAGTCTTCCTCGTCTCTATTGGACATGAGGGTTTAAGGTGCAGGGGGGTTTATCCAAGGGTTATAAATCTAACAATTTCTTGTTTAAATTAAGCCACACATCCCGTTTGAAGTTTACCCTTCTGTGTTTTTGATCGGGAGTCAAAAGTTTTAAACTTTGATTAGAAATAGTTATCTATAGTTTCTAGGGGTTATAATATCAGATTTAAAATATACAGCCGCCTGTCAGACATATTTATTTATAATTTTAATAAATTTATAAAGATATGTATTAGTTGTAAAATAAGTATCCCGAATTTGGATAAATTAATATTATTGCATTACAATTTATTATAATGAGCAAATGAAAATAGATATAATGTTTTTATGAGAGGGTGTGTTAGTGAGATGTTGTCAAATAAACACAGTGAGAAAGTTTATACTAAGGTTTCGGTTTCAGATTATATTTGTTATTAAATTATCTAAATACAAGGTGCTACCCAAAAGTTCCCGAACTCTGTGTGTAACTCTTCTAACTACTGTAGTGCATCGATTTGCCGTTAGGTTTCAGTTCTAGTACTTCTCCCAGACCCCTCCTATCATTTTTGAAGGTACCAAGATTTGTATCCAAGAACCTAACAAGTTCAAACGTAATATCCCTGAAATGTACTACATTTCCAAAACTCCCAATACCATAAATTTCAGAATTGATATGAAATATCTAAGCAACAGTTTATTTTTATTTTATACTTTGTTTTTTTGCTCTGATGATGCTAAATTGATAATTTATAAATTCAGCAAAACGTTAGCATAAACTTTCTTACTGTGTTTTATTTTACAGTATTACGCTAACATACCCTCTCATTATGCTTGAACTGTCACCAACCACCTCCATTATAATATTTGATTTTGTGTGTAGCTTGGATTGGAGAAGGTTGAGACGGAGAGAACTGGGCTGGTGTATAGATGGGTTCAGAAGTTGGCAGGACTGGACTTTGTAAGATCTCCGAGGAAGGGAGACAGATCTATACAGCTGACGCAGGCCACTATACCCGTAGTGCTGAGGAACATCCGGCAGAGACTGACTGCCAGGCTTGCCCTAGCTTCACAGATCATATCTTTTGGTAACTTCTACTTTCATAACATAATAGTCTAACTTTCATTTATCTTTGTTTTTTACTGATCTGTATATGAGATAAAGGAAGGCATATTTTGTGTCTGTACTGCACATGTAATTAGATGGCGGTATTCAGACGGGGATACTGCAGTACCGGCGACTGGGAAACTGTGCAACTATGAAACCATGCGACTCTGCATGCTGGTCTCCTAGTCTCCCAGTTTCCTACAAAATATTCCTTTTTAACTACCTACGTGAAAATGGTTTATAATAATTAATTACCATATTATATTTATAATAAAATGTATATTATATTACCACCACTCTTAAATTAAAAACAAAAACATCCGATTGAAACATTCGACTTGCGGTTTCAGTCTCGGTCTTTATCTTGATTCGTATACCCATTCTTGCTATGAAACGGTTTTCAATCGAATGAATTCAGTCGATTGAATTCAATTGACTGTTTTTTCCAGAATCGACTTATTCATTCGGTCTTTTTTTCTAGTTGGTTGTCCAAACTCTATTAGGTTGTAATATGTATTTTATTTTTAATTTTTATTTAATTCCTTAAATTTGAGACCTCAACTTATTATGATTTTTTTTTTTTTTTGTATTTTATAAGAATATTTATTTAAACTATTAATGAATTTATTTGTATATTTGCAGAGAATGGACATGTGAGTGTTCCTGCGAGTATGGCAGGTATAAAGCTTACATCGTGTCTCAAGAGCTGGAGGCCTATAAAGTATAAAGATTTTGCTGCCAGACCTTTCACTAACTTCCTCTTATCATCATCTTCAGGTGCTGCTCCTCCCGTCTCATCCACAGACTTCTTCTACAGAGCCATCATTAAGAATCTCCCAGGTATTAATTACAGTTAAAACAAAAAAAAAAAAACTTTCATTTTTTTTTTTTATAAAAAAAAAACCAAACCAACAAGCAAATACAGGCTGACATCTAAAATAATGTTTAAAAACACAACCCCCTTATGAGTTATATTATAATAAAATTAAATCTAACTGAAGATGTTTGCACAAACATTTTGACCGTGTATGGGGCTGTTTGATGTTTGTGCAAATATGATGTTTAAAAGCCCTCATACACGATCCAACATTTTGCGCAAAATGTTTGCCCAAACCTGATATCGGGCAAATTTAGGCCATAGACGTCAAACATCAAACAGCCCTATACACTGTCAAAATGTTTGATCGTGTATGGGGGGGCCTTAACTCCATAGTGCACAGCCCCGGGAGGGCCTAGGTCTTTTAAAGGGCTTATACAACTACATTATATATATGTAATGGATGACACAGAGTTAGTGTCGTTTAACCCTTTGACTGCGGGACCTTTCCCTTAGGGTCTATCCAGGAGCTGAAGTGTTGCGGGTCTGCAAACAAAGAGGTCTGCAAACCAGCATATCAGGAGTAAAAATATCTCTAAGGCGGCCGCAAAACTAAAGAACCTGTTTGAAGAAGTTACATTATCCCCTTTCTCGAATAATGCACGCCTTTCCAAATCATGCGGTATCACCAAGAGATACCTCCCGCCACTAGGTTGAAAATGCTAGATATCACCTGGTGATACCTCCTTTTGGTGATAAACCTTACATTTGACTTATATTAGACTACCTCTTGAAATAAGCATTAAAGAAAAAACAGAGGGCTCTCATCACATACTCGCTGCATCTGAAGGTTGAAGTTTACAGGGCGGACTTTAACTACCCACCATCCATCAGCCTTTAATTAAAGTGAACTTCGTGGAATTGAAAAAGTGTACATTTTGTCTGTCTCTTTTTGTGTATCAAATTTATTCTTGTAACATTAACGTGAATAAAAATTGACTGAAGAGAGCTGAAATTGGGCATACTCTCTGCCTAATGCCTAAGTTCATTAGCCGGTTTAGTAATCTCATAAGTAGAAGCTTGAGAGCTCCAGATTAATATTAGTTAAGAAATTATTTTTAAAAAAAAAGGAAATTTGGGGGATGTGAAAAAATTATATGTGTTGTTCCAAATTTAATTTTAAATAATTTTTATTGTTTTAAAACTAACACCAATTCTGTTTTGAAATCGCCAAAATGTTCATGTGTTTTGTAACTTTTTTCCCAAACATTCATGTGTGTGTGTGTGTGTGTTTCAGCTGTTATTGAGACAGTGGTGGTGATCAAGCCAAACTACCCTAACTCCTCTCCGATTTTCGCTATTCAAATTCTCTTGACGAAGCTGAAACTCAACTCTAGGAACAGCCCCACCTTACGTGTAAGTACCTCCTTCGATTGAAGTTCTATACAATTAAATAATAGTTAGTCGTATCAAGTGAGATGTTTTTAAATCTTACTCATCTTAGATCAAATTAAGAGTAAATATTATACATTTTATTGTTATTAAGAAACGTGGCAAAGTTGATAACTCTTTAAACTTCTTCAGTTGTACCTTTTTTTGTTTTCAGTATGTTTTAATAGCACTATGGTCATTAAAGGTGGGTTCACAGCTAGTGGATCGATGCCGGTATCGGGCTTTATAGATAACAATATAATCATGAAAAGCTGTCACAGGTTTCTCCTATGCTACGCTCCGTTCAGGTTCTGAATGGTTCCGTTCAGGAGCCGAATGGTTTGTTTATCTACTGTTCCAAAGGAATATATTTGATGTTTCGTTTTCTTGTGATTTAACAATACATTTTTTTAAACAGTTCAAGATTATTCCATTATAAAATGCTACACATTTAACATCATTTCAACGCAAATAAAGTAAACACATTAACAGTATTAAGTTATGATCCTTCATTGATTTCTTTGTTCTATCTTCTTCATTGATTACATTAGAAGACATCTTTAAACCACTTACATTTTTTCTGCTAATGCGAGTGGTAGAATATTAGATCATTCAAACCAAGTTGAAAGATGACAAAACTAGAATAAAAAATAATTTGTTATGAAACTATTGTTACTTTTCTTGAACGAACAGTAGATTATGATCAAAAATGTATCTCAGACGTTAGAAATTTATATTTAATAATAATATTATTTCATAATGAACAATGTTTTACAAATATATATTATGTATTACAAATGTTTACTATTTGTGTCAGCTACTATTGACAGCTATTATAGAAATGTAAAATAATTACATTTTAAAAGATTGGTTTTAAAATTAAAAATATAAAGATGACTGGAAGGTTTAATTCAGGTTTTGAAAGGCCCCTGTGAAAAAGATTATTGGAACCACCCAAGATACCGTCTTTTTGAGTGGATCATAAAAAGATACTTTTTTGAGGATCCACTTAAGACGTCCATAGATGAATCGGTGATCTGCTTGCTGTGAATCCATCTTTAAAGGATGCAGCTCAATAATAATTTGTTCTTCTAATCTACTCCTAACTGAATATTTAAGGAGAAAATAAATACATTCCAAGGAGAAAACTGAAGAAAAAAACATCTTGCAAAGAGTACCTATGCAAATTGGGGATTTAAAGAAGCCTTTTCTTAACGCATTGGCGGCCGTTCCAGGAATGTGATGCTGGTCAATGGGGCTGGCCACATTTCTCGAACATTTCTGTCTGACCAGTTAGCCCTGTAGAACTATATCTATCTATAGATATAGCGGTTCCATACATACTTTTCACTCTCTCCTAACTTTGTTTTCGTTATTTAAAATTGATTTTTTTGTTTTATTCCCCAGGCACTGGGTTGCGCCCAGCAATTGTTCGTCCTCCATGAACATGTAAACTATGTTTAACTCTTAACTTTTACTCATGAAGCAGGTAATATAGATTGTTTACTGTTTGTAATTCAGGAGCTGGAGAGAGGAGTGAACCTGTACTGGGAGGAGCTTATAGTAAGGAATAGATCACCGCTGTACCTGCTATCAGGTCTTCTTCACAAGGCCCTCGTAGACTTACAAGACTTCCTCACTACTAACTACCCCGAGCTCTTCCCTAACCAGTCCGCACAGAGGTAACCATCTCCCACAACTCGCTTCCTTTCCCTGTCTAAGGTGGTCATTACACTGGAAACGAATTCGTACAAAAGTGTCGGTAAACAGAACACAAAATTCAATGTGTAAAGGTAACACTGCTTGCAGTCTTTTCTTTGAAATTCATATTGGCTTTTGTAGGAGAAGGAGAGCCAATCAAAATTTATCATACTGGATCCAGATCCAGTATGATAAATATGATCAAGGAATTTGCAACTGTGTAACCACTCTGTCATACAATTTTGTAATAATAATTTTTTGTAACAATTCATGTCCAGTTTAACTGCCGCCTAATGCTTTGGGATGTCTTACTGTTAATTTATTAAAAATCATCTGATTTTAATTTGGTCCCACTTTTTTAGGAAGTCCTTATTAGAGAATAATATAGGATTATCCTAATAATATTATTATTAGGGAGCCACGTGCTTAGGATTCAAATTGTATCTATTCACTATGTATATTATGTTATTGAGAGAATCTCAAATTGTTGTCAAACATCAACGGGTTAATAAATGGAATATGGTGGCACACAGTGGTCTGAAACGTTCTCAGCATCAATAAAATATGGTAACATTATCACTATGATAGTTTTACCCTATGTTGGTACCTGCAATAAAGTTTTCATGTCTAGTCAGAAGTAATTCTATCTAATAGTTTTGTCTCTTCTATCTGCATTCTATAAAATTTAATATTTTGCTGTTATATAAGATAATTTTAAAAGAAGTAATTCATTATCCAAGCTACAACTCAAATGAGATGTAGTCATTAGTTACTAGTTTTTTCGAGTCCTAACCCTAGGAAATTCATTATCCAAGCTACAACCAGTGGCGGCGATAAAGGCCCTGCAGACCCCGCGGCGCAGAGTGGCCCCTAACTAAATGTTTGTGGGGGGGGGGGGGCTCAAAGCCTTACCGCCCCCACTGGCTACAACTCAAATGAGTTGTAGTCATTAGTTACAATCCCTATGAACACACGAGAATGGACGATAGCTTCATAAGGATTGAGTAGGGAGAAAACTTAGTTAATGTGAGCTAACTAAGAAATTAACACAAAAAAGTAAAATCAACATTACCTTAATTCAGGTAAAAATTACAAACATCAGTAAGATTCAAATATAAAAATATTTAAAGCTATAAAAATGACTCTTCTAGTCAGTCACATTGAAAATAGACTCAAGTATGGTTTGACATATTGCAATATTGAGCCTTTTTTAACTCTTCAATAGACCCAACTACTCAACATTTGAAAACTACTTTACTAAGGAAGGATTTACTAATTTCATTAATTTCTTTGTCTTTTTCATTGTTTCCTTAAATCAGCTGTTATGCTGTGGTTTGAATCTTTCTTGGAGAAAAGGCACAATAGACAAAACATACCCAGAGCATCGTCAAACTCTTCTAAAACCTTCAATTGGATTTTTATCCGATTATATGATGCAATGCGTCCACATAGCATAAACAGTTATTTTTCCGAGAGTACGAGCTGCTACCAAAAGTTCCCGAACTCTGTGTGTAACTCTTCTAACTACTGTAGTACATCGATTTGCCGCTAGGTTTCAACACTAGTACTTCTCCCAAACCCCTCCTATCGTTTTCAGATTTTATGGCGTTCTTTTGTCTTGTCAGTGAAGTGATATCTGTGTTACTGTTAGTTGTGTTCAGCGATAGCGTAATGAGCGATTTGAAAGAGCAACCCATTTGCAACAAATTTTGTTTCAAGTTCGGGAAAACGGCGACTGTAACTCTCCAAATGCTTCGAGAAGCATTTGGTGATGAAGTCATAGATAAAAACCCAAGCCTTTGAATAGTTTAAGTGGTTCAAGAATGGAAGGGCGAGTGTGGAAGACGACGAGCGCTCTGGGCGTCCTTCAACTGGAATCAACAACTAAAACATCCAAACTGTGCATAAAACAATTCTCCAAGACCGTCGACAATCAATTCACGACATCTGTAATAAAGTTGGAATGTCCTATGGCACAGTCCAAAGAATTTTTGCAGATGAACTTGGGATGCGTAGAATTGCTGCAAAATTTGTTCCCCGTCTGTTGACACATGTTCAAAAGCAAAATCGTGTTCTCATTTGCCAGGAACTGAAAAAATGTGCTGAAAATGATGAAAACTTCCTTTCTTCCATCATTACGGGTGACGAGTCATGGGTCACCCGAAAAAGAAAATTCCGTCCTCGGAGCGTTGCTCTTTCATATCGCTCATTACCCTGTCGCAGAACACAACTAACAGTAACACAGATACCACCTCACTGATAAGACAAAAGAACTTGTGAAGAAGGAGGGGTTTGGGAGAAGTACTAGTACCGAAACCTAGCGGCAAATCGATGTACTACAGGAGTTAGAAGAGTTACACACAGAGTTCGGGAACTTTTGAGAAGCACCTCGTACATCTCTGACCTCGTCCCATTTTGTTATTTTTTAAAAAAATTAAAAAAAAAAAAAAAAAAAAACTTACTAAAATTTATGACCGTAAACTGTTATGGAATATGTTCAAAGTAAAAGCTACCACAACTGGGATGTGGTGAGGAGACTTTGGAATAATAAGCTATGAAATTAACTCCAAAAGTAAGTATTTACTATTATAACATATTTAACAACGGGCTTTCTATTAAAAAAAAAATATAGCAGTTGAATTGAGTCCAGTATATTAATGCACTCTACCCGCATGTGTTCGGTTAAATACTAAATTGACTTTAACTTGACTTACATGATGTTATATTTTCTCAGGTGGAATATAAAGGTAAGTTTTCCAAGACACGGCTCCAGCGATAGACGCTAGATAGTAGCTCCAGCGATAGTACGATAGTCGCTCTGCGACTATCGACTATCGTTCTTCTGAATTTGCATGTAGAGTCGCTCAGCTAGGAAAACGGTAACATGCAAACTCAGAAGAGGAGTCCTCAGCGATATTCACACAGTGACTACCGCTTGAGCGTCTATCTCTGTAGTTGCTTCTAGGAAAATAAACTTAAGGCTGCCACAAACGTCTTCATGGGACCTGATCCCCATCAAGCCTTGTAACCTGTCCTGATAACTTCTTACCTCTTTCTCCACCACTTTTCTCCGTGTCTTCAAACTATTTTTTCTTGCCAATTACTCCTCTCTTATTTGTAATATCAATCAGGTATTGTCCTGTTAAGCAAAGAACATGACAGGAACAACGGTAACTGTTACATCTAGCGAGTCCTAAAGTCTATAATTGGATATTGTTTCTGGCCATCATATGCTCCGTCATTCTCCTTAGTGACCGGTTTATAAAGATTATGGTCCTTTATGTTACTTTCGGCATTTCTGACCTGTAAAGTAAAACCGTATTCACATAGCAGTTAAACACGTGTTGTATTCTCGGCATTAATTCTATCCTGCAAACCCAGCTCCACTTCTTAACCTCTGATTGGCCACTGTGCAGGAAGAAGTAGGAGTAACGGCGCCATTATTGCACTGACATACATGGCAGGGCAGTCGGCATCAAGCCATGGTCAATTGAAAGTTGTACGAGCGCTAGCTTAGTTTTTATAGCTTCTTGAAATGTACATTGCAATTGAAAACCCCACCAAATGCAAAGCGCGAACTGTTAAAAGGTTTTTATTTGGCAGCTGCTATATATCGAGAATTTTGTGCAGTATATAAACCAAGTGTTATGAGTGAAGGAGTTGTATGTGAATGGGCTTGTTTACTTAAAAGTGGATGTAAAAACATTCACGATAAAGAGAGAAGTAGTAGTTCGTGAAAATAGACATTTCACAATTTCGGAGCTGTCTAATGAATTTACACTTTTTCTAGGACTGTGTTATACGAGGTAGTGACTGAGAGGTTAGGTTATCGGAAGTTCTGTGCTCCACTCTTCAGGTGCACCACAAAACTCAATCAAATCTCGCACTTTGCATTTGGCAGGGTTTTAAATTGCAGCGCACATTTTAAGATGCTATAAATACCAAAAAGCGACATTCAATCAACCACAGCTTGATACTGACTGGTGCTGCTACACCCACTACTTCCCGTACGGTGGCCAAGAGGTTACTTTCTGAACGGCCCTCGTATGTATTATGTCAAGGCGTGATGTAGCTACTAAAAATCAGCCTAGCCTAATTAAGGAATACGAAAGTGTAAATATCGGTTAAACTCACCGGCAGTGTTACCATCACCATAGACATTACATTAGCTGTTTCAGAGATGGCCAACATGAACAGTTAAAGAAAACATGTCATATTTTATTACTTCTAAAAGTAAACAGTTACTATTCTAAAACGGAACTGTTGGAACCAATCAAGAAAATCCTTAGTTCTTTCTCAGCTTAATTTTACGACTATCTAAAATGTCTTGTATTGGTTCTAGGGAAGTGGTGCAGCCTCAGAAAAAGGAAAGCGATGAAGCTATGGAGAGTTAATCTGATAACTTTGAATAGGTTGGACAAAAAAAAACGTTGGGCTTCTTTTACAAAAAACTATGTGGTTTGATTAATTTGAAAACATGTGTAAAATAATGTGTTTCTCTTATCTGGTATCATTTGTGATTTGTCTTATTTTATATTTTTTATTTTAGTGTAAATTGATTAATGCATTTAAATATTTTTGAGATCCATTGTACATAGTATTCTAAATAATATGAGCTAATGTGTAACCTGTTGTAGTTACGTAGTGGATATACACCGTGCAGTGAGGGTCGACTGTTTACTATCATCATTGTACTGTGCATTTTACTTGTTTCTTTTTTTGTATAATTAAATTTTACATTATTTAAATAAAATTAGTTTATATAATACTTGATGATATTTTTAAAAATTTATTTGTATTTCCTTTTTGTTATCCTGTTTTCTGTTTCTAAGTACACTTCTACATCGGTTATAACAACTTACAGCTTATAATATCATATTTGTCTGTACCCCTTAAAAGTTGTTTAACGCTTCCCCGTATAAGTGAGAGACTCAAGTGGGTTTTTGACACCGTTGAGTGTATGACGAGTCTAATAGAAGTCTACAAATTGGAACTTCACCTCTTAGTCCCTGTGCTCTTAGTGGTAGGTACAGCAATGATAATATCCTCCAAAATGTCAGATGGAAAAGTTTACCAGACCACATTCTTGCTGGGCGAGTTTTTGCATATACAAGGCTAAAGCCTGGGGGTGTAAACACCCTTCGACTTTTATGGGAATTTATGATTTCCCAAGACTGTTTAGTGCACAAGAAGCACCTCATTATTTATGGATAAATTTAAATTTGTACTTTTTTGACCTTGGTCCAAAATTATGAAAAGAAGTTATTAATATTATCTCATTAGAGTTATAAGGAAAAATCAATCAGTCAACTAGGTGTAAGTATACTAGATATTTGTTTGCTGTTACCTTTTCTGTTATCTTTTCTTGTTAACTTTTCTGTGAGGTTAATTCGAAAGAGTGAGAAATTTAGTTTTCACAAAGAACTTTGAGTGTTATTTTTATTTATTTATTTATTAAAAATATGAGTTTATTCTAATAAATTGTGAGTTTTTTAATCTTTTATATTCTACACAGTTGTCTGCTATGGCAGACAACCATAAAAGTTGAAGGGTGCAATCTTGTATAAAGGCCCGTTTACACTTTGATTAGTGAAAGTGCAAGTGTTTAGTGTGAGTGTTTAGTAGTGTCCAATTGTGTTTAGTGCAAGTGATTAGAATTTCGTTTTATTTTGAGGAAAATTTTATATTTTATTGAACATTTATTTATTTTATTAATTTTTTTTGTGGGAGGGATATTGTTTTGGAGATTTTTGACACATTGTGACAGTTTTTGACCAATCAATTAAACATTTTTACTTTAAAATTGTATAATTACAAAATAAATAAAAACCCTGACATCTGGGTTGGAGTGGGGAGGCGTACTCGCAGATCCACTAAACAGTTAACAGTTTACTCGCAAAATTACTAAACACTTACACTAAACACATCGTCTCCAAACGGATTTAGTGATTTTACTAAACACTCGCACTAATCGAAGTGTAAACAGGCCTTAAGCGAAAAATCGGTAGGAGTAGGGGAATAACAAAACAGACCCCACCTTTGTTACAGGTACAGAGATTTATCTTTGTTCTTGACAGTCAATAAAAATGATTCTAAGCAAAGTGATAACTTCATGTCTACTGGGAAAGCATGAAGCCTCCAAACTTAATAAACAGCTGTTTCCTAAAATAAGCTATCAGGAGATTTCTAGGTAAAGAAAAGCAAATAATAGGAAATTATCATTTACTGTTTTATTTTATTGTAATTAAATATATTTAATAGAATTATCTCTGGAATTGCTTAATAAATATGTCTGGAAACCATCTCTCTTACTAGATCGCTGCTCTCATTTGAAAAGTGATTCTGTGACTTGAACAAACGACTACAGCTGCTTGGTCTTGCTGAAAGCCCTCTATTGAGCAGAAGAGGATGAAACCTCTTCATACATTACACCCTTATACATTAGTGGGGTAGAGTACCATTATAAGGTTTACTTAACCAGGTTTGCTCTTAGGTTCACCCGCATGTGAGGTCACACTTGTTCAGACTTTTATTTTTAATAGGGATGGGCTAAACTATTAAATCTGAGTAATAGGTGACATCGTTCCAGCTCCGAGCTGGTAATAGGTATTAATACCTATTATTTTATTAATAGGTGACAAAGTCACTGTCACTGAAAGGAAGGATCCGTGACCAGATCTGGTATTAGGTGCCAATACCTAATATTTTTTTAATAGGTGTCACTGTCACTGAAAAAAAGTCTGGGTATTAGGTATTAGGGGTTTCTTATTTCCGTGACACGTGACTTTGTCACCTATTAATAAAATAATAGGTATTGGAATCTCCAGTTTCAGTATTCAAAACTTCATATTTAATATTTATTAAATCTTATCCTTTGTCACTTGTCACTGTGTGGAACAGAACCAGGTAGAGAGAGGGCTTTCTGCTAAGTAGGAAAAGGATCCTTCAACACTAATACCACCTACACTTACCTTAAGCCTTAAAATCTTATAATATAGAGTAGTTTAGTAGTTTGTCCTTTCTATTAATCTTCGGATATTTTTCTTCTTCAAACGACCCACATATAAAAATACTTTAAAATCTTTATGGGCCGTTCCTTAACCAGTGACAAATTTAATAGCTTTAACCAAGTCACTGTCACGTCAGTAATAGGTGACACAGTTGGAACCCTATTATTTTACCTATTACGTTAAATAACGCACATCTCTAATTTTTAAAGTCTCCTAGAGGGGAAGGATGTTAAAAATATATTCAGTCTGTGAACTCTCTTTAATTTTGAGCTTCTGAGTTTCCGCAGTGGTTGAGACAATCATCTCCTTTATTTATTTTTTTAATAAGAATGAGTTGGTGACAACATAAGACCTGTCCATTTTATTTGATCTTATACGCGTATACAGGTAATACATTTTTTTTACGCAATTATCTTCTTGATTAGTTAGTAACTAGGGTTTCATAAATACTTCTCAAAACCCTTATGCTGTTTGGATCATATTGCCCGAACCATTTCAGCTAAAGAGCTGAAATTTATAAAACTCAGGTGCTACTTTTTTTAGAATTATTGAATCAAGTTTAATGCATTTATAATAATTATCTATTAAAACCGTTTTGATGTGAAAAGAGATTAAAAAGGCTAATTTCACCAAACAGTGGATAGTTTAGGCCAGACCCAAAAAAGTTCACTTCACATAAACATTAATGTTGATAATATTAAGAAGCTTTAGAATATAGTAAGCAAGCCCGTAACACAACTGATCTTGACCAGAGCACAATTTGAAATTTAGTTGTATAGAAAAGATTCTGCCCTTCCTGCGTGTAATAAACACAAGAAGAATATTAAATCTTATATACACAAGAGTGATTATTTCTCTTTGTGGCAATAGTTATAAGAATAGAATAAAAGTGTTTATGCGGGGTTGGCAACCGAATTCTTGAGATGTTACAAGGTATCATTTTAAAAAGAAATAAATAAAAATCATACTTATACTGCAAGTGGAGATTCGCCCTCCCTAATATAAGTGTTTATGAGTGTGTACTCCTAACTAAGAGGCAGGAAGATAAAAAAAAGTAATGAGATTAAACAAAACAGTAATGAAAATAATATTTAATTATTGCATTAATAAATGGAGTTTTTTGTATTTTGTTTATTTATTTATATGAAGTAGGTTACAGTTACTGGAGGGTTTCTAGGAGTTTAGGAATGTCTAAACAAAGAGCCACAGTGTGGGACGGAGGGTGCGGGGGCAGACAGGTTAGGGGGGATGTTGGCGCAAGCCCAGTCGTTCTGCTGGCGGGTTTCCATTTTGGGGCATTTGTGTTCAGTTCAGTAGAACGGGGCGGTATCAGGGCGATGTCTCGGCCTTGCAACGATTTAGCCCAAGTTTCAACTTGATTTCGAAGTTGGAGTGATCCGCGGTTCCTTGTACCACTTCACACCAGGTCGCTGTGGTTTCCGATACACTTGTTTGTTTCCAGTAAGTACAACGTGTCTGTTTATTTCCGGTCCGTCCGAAAGAAGTGTCGGATTCACCAGTTGTCGATCTCTTCCCACACCGAGTCGGGTGGATCGCCAGCTTAATGTCGGTCGAGGCGGAATATTTCTTCGTCAGATTAAACATTTCGGTTTCTTCTTGAAGAGCATTTCTTTTAATTATTTTTTAGCAAAATTATTTAATTTTTTGTCGAATTGGGGGATATGTTTACGGTCCACTTCCTGTCTCTCTTTTGTTTGCTTTAGACAGTGTGCTGCTGTCGAGAAGTGTCGTACAATATAGCCCATAGCCCTGCAGCTGTAGTCAGTGTATTTTTGTCACCGTGTGGAAGTAGGAAGTTGTTACGCGCAGCTAAGTGATTAGAGAGGTGTTTTGTTTTTATGAATGAAATGTGCCAAGTGAGTGTACGGGCGGTGTCGGTGAGTGGGTGAACGGGTCTCTCTGACTCCCTCTCTGACTCACCTTCAGTTCCCAACCTATTAAAAGGTTTCTTAAAATAAATTACTGATAACAGATGACTTTCCTCCTCCGCTGATAATGCAGTTCCGCTAATGCATCGCATTCGGATTAAATTCTATTTCCTCCTACCATCTAGAAAAATTATGATAAAAAACAAATTTCGTCCTTTAAATGTGAACTAGAAATTTGTTGGATTAATTCAATAGAAGCATGTGCCAATATTAATATTATTCAGAGTTTATTTATGGATAATGATTCACTTAAGTGCTTCTGAGGACAGAAGTAAAATTACTAATCGGTCTTAGGTTTTAAGACAGCACTTGGGTGGCCTTGTGACCCTGTCAGTGTGTCAGAGAGGATTGGTTAATTGGTAAGTGGACCATTATTTTACACCATTTTCAATGGCTTAGTTCCAGTCTAGGACCTTAATTTTGCCTAAATTTTAAACTTATAGTCCTAGGTATTAGAACTAAACTTTTACTTTTATGTAGTCCTATAGGCATTAGAACTAAACTTTTAGTCCTAGATATTAGTACTAAACTTTTACTTTTATGTAGTCCTAGGTATTAGGAACTAAACTTTTTGTCCTAGGAATTAGAACTAAAGTTTTAGTCCTAGATATTAGGACTGAATTCATTCCTGAAAATGTTATGCACTTTAAAAAATATTGTTTCAGGCATTATGTACGTATCCCTAAATTCGAACATGCATTTGGAATGTTATAATTATTTCTGCTTAATCTGAAAAAAATGCTCGGCTACTATTAATTTTCATATTTATAATTTAATATTTAATTTCCTACCAAACTTGGAAGTATGAAATGCAGAGCCTACTTACCTGCCCTTAAAAATAACTTCAGATTTTCAAATAAGATATAGTTTATATCAATTGACATTGTAAGTGTTGCATTAAAAAAAAAAAATACCCTAAAGTGTAGAATTAAATTAAAATCAACAATCATAGAATCCTTAAACGGAAAGATTTCCAACTCCCCTCTTTATCTACCTGTGTTGGACTGCTACCGCCGGTCGAGCTATTTGGCGGTTGATGTTGTAATTAAATCTTTTATACCATTCAAAAAATGTTGAGCTTCTTAATTTAAAGAAATAATTTAATTTGTCAGTTTGCTAGATTTGAACCCCTCTTGCACTTGAAACAAATGCACATCTCCAACAGCCACCCAGGCTCGTTTTGCTTATTTTATTTATTTACAAAATAGTACAAATGTCTGACAATTAGTATTTGTTTATACGTAAGAATTTGAGGAATGTCAAAAGATCATAAGTAGATAAAATTTTAACCGCCAAACAGCTTATCAAGCACTAGTGGTCTTACACCTCTAGAATACTGGAGTTGGATACCCCTGCTTAAAATCACTTAATAAGTTCTAACCCTAAATTTATTATTAATAAAAATTAAACAAGACAGTCTTGTACCGGTTGCTGGGTTAGTATGACTCACTTCACACTAAATTCCCATCTTCCTATGTTTTAATTACAGTAGTCGAACAACTAGTGCGTTGACAGTGTGGGAAAATGAGTGACACACAGATTGGCCAACCTCTCTGGGGGGAAAAAATAAAGCCACTAGGTCTGTGAGTAAGGGTGGGGCAGCGTTTATCCAGATGGATGGCCTCTCCCCTTCACTAGAGACATTTATCTTTGCCTAGTTGGCCCGACCTTTTGTCCGGGAAAATCTTAAGCTCTCATTGGCTCGTCATCCCATTTGCTATTTTTTCCCGTGCTGTCAACGCACTAAGTCTAGTTGTTCGACTACTGTAACACTTTTCAATATTCTGCACTGATGATGGCCCTATAGTGGCTGAAAGCTGCTCTGAATTTATTAAAAACAATTATCGTGGAAAGACTTTTTTATTCCAACACTTGCTGAAGGATAGTTACTACGTTTCCAGGACATTTCAATCAAGCTAATTCAATTAGGTACTTCAGTTGTTTAAGCTTTTTATTAATGTTATTACTGAAACTCTAGATGCAGTATACCCTCATTATTAATCATCACACGATGATTTATATATAAATCATCACTTGATTGACCTCGGTTGATATAAAAAGAGAGGGATGAATATCTTGTTTAAATGCATTTATACAAACAATAAATAACATTAATATAAAATAAAGTGTGGAAGGCTTAAATATAAGAAGGTAGGTTCTTGGAAGAATAAACAATAATTTCTCTTATCATTGCTGCCTTATAAGTACCTGAGTATCTGCTGATAACAACTGATAAAGTCAAGAGGTTTATAAAAAGAAATAAACAGTCAACAAGGGGTCTCTAATGTGATATCTCTTAGTTGGATCTGGTGCATATAACTGTTTGAAAATCCACTCTCAAAATACCTTTCTTCAATAAACTGAAAAGGTTGTTTTTTTTTTTTTACATGTTTCTTAGACTAACAGAATGTTTAAGTAGGTACTCAATGATTTTAAAAAAATTATTATTATAAAAATAATCATGCTAATTCATGATTTTTAATTAGGTCTTAAGTTTTTAAATAGCTCTTGTCAAAATATATATGTATATATTGTTGAACCTCAATATAACACTAAAACAATACTACACACTAAACGTAATGTGTATCCTTTGTGTGTGCTAGAAGCCTACACGTCGGCAGACAATTTAACAAATTGTACATTAACGAAATGTAACAAATTAAAAGCCCAACTGAATCCAGATTGCAGCCATTAGGCTAGGATTAAGACTATGTACATTCTGGGCCCCCTCTCAGAGCTTAATAGCCCAGGGTTGCTGCAATAAGGCTAATTGACTAGATTCAAATACTTTTGTTTTAGCTATAACTTTTGAACCATTTATTATAATAATGTAATGATTGTTAGATTTTAATAATAAATACAAAAAAAAAATAAACTTCCAGTATGCAAGTTGGTATTTCTCTTTTGATAAAGATGACATTAATTCATTAGTTGTATTTTGTGCCGAATTAATTATTTCGGGAGGCGTATTATTCTCCTCATATTCGTCACAATCATTTTAATCAATCATTGATTTTCACAAAAAAAACTCAATATAAACAGTTAATTTTTTTAAACAAACAGCAAAATAGTTTTTTTTAAATGTAATCAAACTCTCTAATCGTGCGTTAAGGTGAATAATTTTTCTTTTTTACTGCCCTAGGGTGAAAAATAACTTTCAGGGGCACTTATTTCCTACACTAACTCTACAATACAGTAGATCCTCATTATGATAAACAGTTAAAAAATTAGGATATACACATTATGGCGAAGGTTGCTTAGTTTTATCTGGGTGTATTATGTGCGCCAACGATAATCCATCTGTTATTAACTGACCAACCTATGTTATGGAAAAAAATAAAGTCATCTGTTTAAGGGGTCGGGCCAGTGAGATTTTTGTTTGTCTAGTTGGCCCTATCTTCTTGAGTTCAAAATCCCGTCCATTCATTGCCTCACCTCTCCATTTTTTTTTTTTTTTTTTTTCACGCTGCCAGAGTGAATACTAATTGTAAAACGAGTATAATTTTTTTAAAGTAAAGAATGTGTATTGACAATAATTTTTTACATTGGGAAAGTTAAAATGAACAGCAATTTATAATGCCTGCAGATTTAAATCACGGATATTATTATTAAATAAGAAGAAAAATGCACTCCCCTACCAGGAATTGAACACATAACTTTATTTCGAATCTAGTCAATTAGCCTTATTGCAGCAACCCTGGGCTATTAAGCTCTGAGAGGGGTCCCGCATGTACATAGTCTTAATCCTAGCCTAATTACCAAAGTCATTTGTAATGCTGTCCTTGGGTGAGTTTTTTTTTATGTATAAATCGATTATAGCTCTAAATAGAATAAATAATAGATGAAAAGATAAATAAATCTCAAGAAAAATAGATTTTTTTTTTTTTAAGAAATCTTAATGCTTTAATGTTTAACATTTATGTTCTTTTATGTTGTTATAATTTCTAAATTTGTTATCTAATGTAAATGTTTGTGAAAGTAGTCGTGAGTGTTAGCAGGTGTCTCTTTAATTAATTAACAAATAAATGATTAAAACAAGTAATTTTAATGAGGTTTCAAAGCATATGGCTATATTTTCTTTTAACTCACTTTTTTTTATAAAATTGATTTTTTTCTTTTTTATAATTGTCAGGATGTATGCTGATGAAAGGGTTAGTTCTGATGACCAAGGTTCTATGTGTGTGTGTCTAGTTGAGAGGTCCACCTTGACACCCAGGTGTACAGGTGTCACTACCTTATTTAGACACATCTTTAACTTTCCTTATCAGCTGTTTCAAAATGTATTATTTTACTACGTGTGAACATGGTATTAACATCATTGTTAATTTGATTAACAAATCATTTTGCTGGTCAGAGGATTTTGTTAAATTGTTACTCTCAAAGAAAGATAAAAATAAATGCTTTTTCCAAAAAATCTTTCTGAGTATCGATGAGTCAATTTAGCCTTCAGTCATATTACGGCCACACATAACTAAATTCAAAGAGACTTGTTTTGACCATGATAATAATAAAGAATTAATGGTGAATTATGCCATAGCCCTGCCAAAGATCGTATACAACTTATGGTTGGCGTGTTGCTTGTTTTTTTGGGGTAGGGTGGGGAGAGTTGAAAAGAACTAAGTTCAACTCCTCTTACCTGCCAGTGGTAGCGGTTCAAAAAATTACAGAAAAAAATAATAGTAAAAAATAAATCTAATGTTAAAATTAAAATAAAACAAAATCCGAACGAGAAATTAACGTCAATAAATAGTAAATATAATTTATAAACAAGATGTTTTGTAATTGGAATATACACTAGAATGTTATACCAAATGATGTGAGACAGCATAAATTGCTTTCTGACCGAAAACTCCTGCACACATCAACTATTGTGAATAATAAGCAAAATGTAATAGGATAAATATAAGTAACAAAGATAAAGAGTTTAATAAAATGTAAATAAGTAAATGAGGCTAAGTAATATGAATAATCTGTGAGCGTTAGTTGTGGGCCAGTTTCAAACAATAATTAATATTAAATTATTTAATTACAGAAGATTAAGTGACAATAATAAATTATTACAAATAGTTTCTCATGATAAACTTTGTTAGTATTAATAATTAGACGAATATCAATTATTAATAAAAAGTAAAGTTTTACAGAAAAGAGTGGTAAAAGATAAATAATGTAAGTAAAGCTTACTTAAAAGGTCTGAGAAAAAAGAAAGAAAACGAGCTGAAATACCTGATCTGTGTTTTTGGTTTTGGTAGATGATTATTTGATAGATATTATTCAAAACTTAACTCTTAGCGCAGACTACCGACTTTTAGTCGGCCGAAAAAAAGTTGGTAGGAAAAGGACCAATAAAAACAATAGAAACAGGTAAAATTCGACCAATTTTTTGTCGGCCGTGTGCGGGGTTCCACCTGTTTCTATTCTCACCGACTTTTTGTCGGCCGACAAAAAGTCGGTAGTCCGCGGGGGCCTTTAAAATTCAAAATTACAGTAGTTTGTTTACAAATCATTGCCAAAGCAACCACTTTTATTTCAATAAAATAAAGAATTGTTTTGATTCGTAGATCTTTAAATAATTTCAAAAGCTTATCTAAGTAAAGAGAGACAAATTATCAATTCTAAACATTGCTCCTTCAGCTGAGTAAACTGTATGATTGACATTATTTTTGACCTTTAAGTAACCTTATTCGATGAGCATGTAGGTCATCAAAGAGTAATTTAAACTTAATTTTTTTCAGGGCTTAATTAGCTTTATCAGCAAAGGGAAGTGCTCTGCTTTCAGTATTGCTTATAACTGAGTGGGAAAAGAGTTCCTAGGGTAAGGATGTAGAGCGGGGAAGGACGATTTGATTATCTTATTTATAAAAGAACAAAACAATTTTTTTTATGATAATGAATTATTTACATAAGGACTATCTATATAAGAAAGTTCATTATATAACAAATATTTTTTGTAAAATAATACTGCAAAACACCCGTCAATTAAGGTACAGTAGTTAGCTACAAAAAGTATTTATTACACATTAAATAAAATATAGCCTTAGGCCTCTTTCACACGGGTCAACTTAGTTGATTCAACTAGTTGACTGGCGGTTGAAAAGGAGTGCAGCCGGGTAGGAAGTGTTAAGGAATCGCCCGAACCCCTTCACACGAGTCAACTCGTCTGCCCAGGCAACTAGGAGCCCAGGCACATGTGCCGCTCACCTTCTCATCCTAACTAGTTGATTCAACTAAAAAGACACTACAAGGCATTAGNAAAAAAAAAAAAAAATTCTCGCGATGTGAATTATCTGCCATTTTGAATTTGAACAGTTGATTATTTTATGTTCTCTATATTTTTTCTGTGTGCGCGTCAAAACGATCTTTAATACTGGTAACTTTCACGCTTTTATCTCTTTTGCTTCAAAAGTTATTGGAACCGTACAAAGTGACAGACAGATACATGAACGAAACTATAAGGATTTATTTTTTTTGGTTTTACCAACGAAACCCTAAAAAAAACAAAAATATGCGTCTCTGTAGTCCAATGATATTTCCGAGAGTTGATATAAAAAAGTAAATTTTTAAAAATTCTAGGGGGCCATAACTAGGGGGCCATAACTAAGGCCCCAAAATTTTTGTGATTAGAAAAATTGAAGTTGGGTATCATTTTAAAGGTATTGAAATTTGGTTCAAAAAATATATCGTGTTTCCAAAATGGCGGTCATTTTATCCCTAAAAGAATTCAAGAAGCGCATACCGAAGATAGTAAAGAATATATATGCACATACTGTTTCTTAATAGTGAACAATAAATATTTTTGTTTAAAAAAATATATGATAATATTTATAATGAATTCTTATGACCGAAGAAACCCTTTTAGTAACTTGCTGGCAAGTACTTGACGGATTTTTATGGTTTTCTTTAGATTATTATCCTCAAATCCCTTGCCGATGATGTGTTCGTAAGTCTGTCGTACTTTGGTTCATACCCTCTGATAATTTCTCATATAATATTATATGACAAATTTAAAATATTGGCGTAACTTTTTGACCTCACATATAGAAAATTAAAACGTATTACTGTGTAATGCGCAAAAATGTGCTAAGCTCAATTTTTAATTATTTCTTTTAATTTTTGAGATGGATATCAAAATCTTTTTATGACTTCTGTGCTTTTTACCGCCAATATTGCAATTTTAGCGCCAAAATTACACCCTCCCCCAACCATCCTATAACTGATAGTCCTATTATTTGAAATAATTTACGTAAATAGCTTATGTGGGTGATAAAAGGTGTCTGAAAAGAATGAATTTAACTTTTGTAGGGTTTTGTTGGTAAAACCAAAAAAAGGAAACCCTTATAGTTTTGTTCCTGTGTCTGTCTGTCACTCTGTACTAATACAGAGGCTAATACTCAGTCTAATAACTTTTAATCAAACGAGATAAATACATTAAACTTCCTAGTATTAAAGATCGTTTTGACGCGCACACAGGAAAAATATAGAGAACTCAATATTACCAGCTGTTCAAATTCAAAATGGCGGATAATACTCGTCACGCGAAAAAAATATTTTTTTTAAATATTTTGAGTGGGGTATCAAATCAAAGGTATTGAAGAGCAGATTACAAATATATATAAAGTGTGGGAAATATTTAATTTTCCGCCCCATTTTGTAAAAAAAAACATACAGATGTTCCCCCCCCCATACACTAATTTTATGTTCACAATACCAACAAAACCCTTTTTACGTGAGACTTCAAGCTTATCCAATTTATTTATTATACCAAAAAATAAGATAAAATCCATTGTGGGGTAGAGAAGTTGAATCATTTAAGTTGACTCGTGTGAAAGAGGCCTTAAACATAGGTTTAATCTATGATATTTGACCAATACTGATCAAAACAGAGTCCGATGCAGGGTCTTGGGTCGGGTAGAAAATCTTGGATTTTGGTAAAAAGACTTTTTTTTGTTGATTTTATAAGTGAGATCTGATATTAAGGGTGCGTCTCTTCTGTATGTGTATCAGTTGAACACCTTCTCCTCCTTCTTTAATAGACTGATTTTTCGTCGTTAGAGGTTGTAATTACCTCAACCGTATTTATTTTAAATGTATCTGTGCTTCATACTCATTAATCCACTACTAGTGTGTAGCATCTATGTTTGTTCGAAGTGTATTCCTTTATTTTAGAAAATGTAATCAATAGTTGGTTATTAGGAGACTTATGCCATGTACACATTGGAGACAAACTGTTTCCGAACTGTATTCAATGTGTCTACCTTATCACACTTGTGTTGCTACAGCCTTTCACACTGGAGGCAAGACAGTCGCATATTTTGTACCCAGCAAAATGGATTTTGCACCTGTCATTGCCTCCAGTGTGTGCACTCCCGTATACTGTATAAGCACTTGAGGTAGCAACAAAACTGTTGCGGACAACAAGACACCTGTGTGCACCTGGCCGTACAGCTTTATTAATTGGTTTACACACTTACAGGTTGGAGGTAACTAAAGGCGAGGTATGAGGGGCAGGAGTGGTGTGCTGTTAGCAGCGGTGTTGACTTGTTGGGTCGGTGCAGCGGTGGCCCAGCAGAGTGAGAAGCAGGTGCAGGATCCTTGCAGCTCCAAGCAGACTTGCGGCGAGTGTATACGCACACCAACATGCGAGTGGTGCTCTAACCCTGTAAGTATACACTTCTGTAAACATCTCACAGCTGTTGTGCAACTAATTTTACTGCTTAACTGAATAAAATCAAAAGAGAATAATTAATGTTTACTGCCTTTAATACCTTTAATTTTATTTTTGGATGTCTCTATTCTATTTTTTACTTATCTTGTGGTTTGGTCTTTATAGGGGGTATTAAAAATATGATATGACTATTTTTCGACCACACCTCACCTTTATTGTATATGTTGTAGTTGTACACAAAACCCATTTTTTGATGTTTTAGGCATGAATATGACCAGATGTGGTTTAAATATAGGGTAATGTGGGGCTATGGTGTCACCGGGGTTATTGTGACCAACTCATTTTTTTGTAGGGAATTTTAATAGTAATAATTCTCCTATTGTCAGATTCTGGAACTAGAAACAGTGCTGCTTCATTCCTAACAAACAGGTAGAGTGAAAAAAAAAAAACAATTCCCTACAAAAAATGAGTTGGTCACAAATAACCCCGGTGACACCATAGCCCCACATTACCCTAGCCCTATGAGACAGATATGATTTTATTTATACACACTAAAAAGATCAACCTCAAAATGAGTGCAATATTTACTGCCTTGAAGGTGCGTTTACTCCTGACATTTGTTAGACAGAAATTGCAGTAGTGTAAACACCAAAAAATTTATATCTGAGATTTTTGTGACTACTCTCAGCTATAAGTGTCGACACTTCTATACCAACAGATGAGAATACTGACTATTTGAAAATTAAAACTCCTCTGTTAGTAAAAATCTAAGCATTGCGAGAAGTGTCAGGCATATATCCCCTACATAAATCTCAAGCAATTTCTCTCAGGTGTAGACACTCATAGCGATTTCTATCTGACAATTGAAATTTATTGCTGGAGAGAAGTGTCAGGTGTAAACGTACCTTTATAATTACAAAGCTAATGTTTAATACCGACTGGTTTCAACCACTTGAACAACAAATCCAAACAAATTGTTTTTTTTTTCACCATACAATTATTCCACAAGCTCTCATTGAGTCCCCTCCCCACTTTTTTCACATGCTGTCATAGTTAACACTTTTCTTGACGTGACTTTAGTTAAAAGTTCCAAATAAAAAAAAAGTTTACTGCATATTGAATCTTTTTGTTTTCTGTGACAGGGTCCAGGTAAGAGGAACTGTTACCAGCCGAACCTTAACCAGGGCTACCAGTGCGAGGCTTCTGGGTTGGTGAATCTGGAGAACGTGTATACTATCGTGGAAGCGAGAGAACTCAGCCGAGGTGGTTCGGCAGGTCAACATGAGTCGAGCTGGTCTGAGCACACATCTTCCTCATCCTCTTCTTCTTCCTCTTCTTCTTCGTCTTCTTCCTCATCTTCTCACCAATATGAGGCTGTCCAGATATCACCTCAGAAAGTCAACCTTAAGCTCAGAATCAGTGAGTCTCTCTAACAGACCTAATAATAATTATTAAAGTCCGTGAGATAAGAAAAAAGAAAAAGATAATATGTGTTTAGCGTACTTGCTAACTCTCCCTTCCTGGTATTAACTGATGTATCTGGTAATGGTTTGATTCCTCGGGAGCTAAGATATGTTTCACACAGATGATCATACCAAGTTGATGTGTGAGTGGCCGATCCTTTGCTGTCCTGAATGGTTCGATAACTTAGGTGGCCTACATCTCTGGGGTTAGAACTCGAACAGGAACTTTAAGCCTCTCAAAATGACTGAACACCTAGTGGTTTTTTCCTGCCTCTAACTATTGAGATCCAAATCAACTGATATTTCTGTGTGTTTAGGTGAAGCCTACGTGATAACAGCAGACTACGCACAGGCTCAGGACTACCCTGTAGATCTGTACTATTTGATGGACCTGAGTAAGTCTATGGAAGATGACAAGGAGAAGCTATCTGCCCTGGGAGGAATGCTCGCCGAGTCTATGCAGAACATCACGTCTAACTTCAGACTTGGCTTCGGTTCCTTTGTGGACAAGGTCGTCATGCCTTATGTCTCCGTCGTCCCTAAGAAGTATGCTTTCATTATACTCAAACCGTTTTCTATTTATCTTCTCGGTAGCTCTATTTCGAGAGCTGTCAATAAACTCATTCTAGTATTCCATCTGATAACTTGTGTTCTGTTTAATAAGTCCAAACTATTACCTATTTATTTAATTTTTTTATTGGAAGTAGTTCAAACTGTAAGGTTGGCATTGAAGGATAACAGTTCAAAGTACCTATCAATAACGATGGTTAAAGAAAAATAAAGGCAACTCTCTTTGAGAACACAAATCAGACTTACAGTAGAGCTTAATAGAAAGTAACACAACAAAATATTGTCACCACAATTTTTTATTAATAGTTAAAATACCCGTTTTAACATTTTTATATCATCTTTAGTGTTAGCAGAGTAAGAATAAAATCCCTACTATGTTTACTCGTAGTATAATAAAACTGAAGATGATATAAAATGTCGAAACGTGTATATTAGCTATTAATAAAAAAATTGTGGTGACAATATTGTCGTATTACTTTCTGTTAACCTCTCTAGTCATAATAACTATGAAGTGAAGTACCACAAAATCTCATTCAAAACAACAAATAATTTTGCAGTAGAGCACCGATAAACCTGTACTAATAATAATAATGGTACTAATAGTAATAATCCAAACCCCTTTTGGATTATCAAATTTTTCATTAGGATTTTTTAAATGAACCAATAAAAGGACTGATTAGAGGTGTTCAATGTGTAAAAAAAATATAAAAATAAAAAATAAAAAAACTTGCTAAAATTGTTCATAACTCACTCTGATCGTTACAGAAGTGGAGCAGATGAATAAAATCCTTAATGTAGTTAAATTGTTGCGTCTACTAATTTCAGACAACAAATACTGTACTGATTATCGACAGTCTGAATTTTTAATGTCCAAATTATTGACGCTCTGCTGTACTTATTTTTAAAAATGTTAAAATTAATCATCTTTGTAAAAAAAAGTGAAGTTCCCCAAACATCAAAGAGGAACTTCAACATCTATGTCTAAAGAAAGCCTCATGGACTCATTTATGTCATCTTCAGTGTTAACATAGTAAGAGTACAGTAGGTATTTTAACTTTAATTAAGGAATGTTTTAATTTTACCAAAAGATTAAAATGAAAGTTAGCAGATGTTCAGCCCACATATATATACACAAATTTAATGTTTTTATCATATTTGTTTTTTTTTTTTTAAAAAAACTTCAGCTTTCAGTAAACAAGTCGGGATGCACATTATTATAGGGTACAACTAGTACGTAGAAAGCAGCCTGAAAAAAATTCTTGTCAAATATTGATAAGTGATTACTCTTTATCCAATTATTTGGACATGCACAGTGTGTGTCAATTGGTCCTGTGGGAGTCACATAACTAGCCGATGCTTTGTTGTTAATTGTACTGTGTACTGCCAATTAAATCCAGGATTTCGACTTAGGAAAATGTTGCTGCAACCGAGTTTAGGGAACTACGGATATTATGTGGAAACCTTAGTGAATGTTTTAATGTGAATTCCATTTTGATCAGTTGTTTTGTGATGTTATAACCTTAAAGATATTCTCTATTATTATCTGCGGATGTAACTGTTTATTAATTTGCTATCAGGGTAACGTAAGAGACGAATATCTCTAGTAAATTTTAAAGCCGGTGTTAATTTTTTTATTATTTGAAAGTTTATTTTCAGGATATTGCGGTAAGATTGCGATGTGAGTGTTTGAGTATTACTGAGCTTGTCTGTGTGTGTGGTGTGTATATAGGCTGGAGATGCCGTGTGAGAATTGCAAGGCACCGTATGGATTCCGAAACCACATGGCACTAAGCATCGACACTCAGTCGTTCTCAGTAAGTCCACCCCTTCCTCCCCCTCCACTGTAATGCATCTCTCATCCTGGCTTGTCTGTTCTTGCATTCCATGCTACAAATTGGACACAATAATACATATATATATATTTATATAAAAAACAGAGCATTCTAATTATATGTTTACGTGTTGTAATGTTTCTTATACTTTATTTTATCTTTTTATTGCACTGTAAATTAAACTTAGAGGAAGCTAACCTACTCAGTGAAAATAATTCTATAGATTAGGTTCTTCGCCGACCCAGAGTCAAATAAAGATCTTCCAGACAGACAGCATCGGAGATTTTTTTGAATTCCACTTCAAACCCATGACAGAGATTATTCTCATAAGGGGATTTACAACGACTCTCTAGTATTTGCTATGACTCTCAGACAACCGTTATAAGTGGTATTTGCAACGATTCTCAGATGGCAGTCAGATGCAAATTTCTTTATTCTAAGTAACTTCCTTGATAAGAATCCCTGTTATAGGTCCGACATTTTGGGATTCCCCCATACAGTCCCCCCTCCTGCTAGCTCTAGATTTAACAGTAATAACAATATAAAATTTTATTCTCAAATCAATTTTTCAAGTCCTGTAGAAATGGGTTAGAATGACATAAAATTAGGGTTGACTTGTGCATTTTGTAGGGAATTTTGTCTACTTTAACTTCAAAGTGAACACAATATTCTGATTTCGAAGTCTTTTATGAGTTATATTAGAAAAATTGAAAAACGTGCCAAAATTTCGAGGTTTTTCGCCTACCCAAAGTTGTCCCTAAGGTTTTCAAGGTTGCAAACTTGGTTTCATGCTCCTCTTACTATGCAAAACAATCCTAAAAAATAAAATTGTTTACCCTAATTAATGTAAGCTGGACCCCTCTCAGGCTACCTATATAATGGTCTAACTGTTAAAACCCAGAATTGGTTTTGTTTAATTTGGACCGGTTTTGACACCTTTAGTTAATGATTATTAATAAACCGATAATAACCAGTTACAATAACCACAACTATTCAGTTTTATTTTTCGTATTTTCTGTAAGTGACACTGAATGTCTGTAGAAAACACTTTTTTGTGTAAATAAATTGCTTTTGTTATAATTGTTTTCAGTGGACTACTACTAAAGATTCTCAGTTCTTTGTTTACAAATTCATGTTAGCAGTGTTGTATCTTGTTTCAAATACCAAACTATGTGGTTATAATAGGCTTGTTCCAACAACACTTCAAACTAGTTTCCAACTGTACGACGCATGCGCATTAGCGAAAAACGGTCAATTGTGGTCCGTTGCGCATGCGTCGGACAGTTCCAAACCAGTTTGAAGTGTGGTTGGAACAAACCTAATATTGAATCAACCCAACTTTATGTGTGTTGATCTATATTTGGTAATAGTTAATTATATCTAACTATTATAGCTATAAATAATTAACAACTCAAGATTTAAAATTTAACCTTCCAAATAAGACCCATTTTAGGGAACCCCTGGTATTTTATTTGTGATACTCAAGGTTATAATTTTTCCATTTAGATTTATTAATTAGTAGGTATCCTGTTTAACATGTTTAGCTGTATTATCAGTCACTAAAATCATTCGAACTTACGAGTCTGTGATACAAGGGGTACAAGAACATAAAGTCTAGGATTGTTTCTTAAACTAGCTGAATTGCTTGTTGAAATAAGTTTCACTGAGTTTGTTTAGCTTCCTCGTGACACAAAGTGAATGTTTTCTCTATTAAAAATAAAACTATTGATGTTGTGAATCCTCTAGTTAAGAGTTACCTCTATGTATTTTACTTGTCCCCCATCTTAAATTCAACCCAAGCACGGAATCAATATATATGTTTTCTTTTAAAAAAAAGTAAAGTTTGCATCTTAGAATGACATTACACGTTGGTGTTTGATATGTTGTTGGGTTTGTGGTAATTCAGGGTATGACATCGTTATTATTTAGTGTAGAGAGATATCGGAGTCGTAGTAATGTGTTGCTAGAGTTTTACCAGTCCGCAGACACGTTTTTCGTGTTTGTCGACTGATCACGTGTTATTATTCATTCATTATCATTTTCATTTCAGCACGTGTACTTGTGTCTTCATACTGTAAGAATCATCTTGTCTGTCTGTCACTCATGACAAATGAGATGCAACACCGTGGTAGTGTCGAATGTGCATGTTTATTATTTATTTTTTTGTAATTAATTGTTGTATTATTTTATTTATACTGGGCTCTCTGTATCGATTTATAAATTCTACGGATAAAAACTAACAGGCTCCTGTTCACCGTGTATGGTGGCTGCCTCAACACGATTGACGGCTCCACACAAGTTACAACTGTCGAATATCTTAGCTTGGTAGAAAGTTTTATTTGTTGTGGGTGAGATATTGCCTGGTGTTTGGTATGCTACACTACGATTTAGAAGAGTATTGTTTCGATTACTGTCTTTAAAAAAGTATTAAATTTATCACCTGAGTTGTTATTTTTCTACGAAGCACACAGTTTTCCCTCGAGTGCCATTAATTCTTTGTCGTCCTTTAACAACTCTAATGGGGAGGGAATATCACTGGTTTTATACAGAGTTCCTACAAATTCTCAGTAATATTAACTTAGTCAATCATTACAAACGATTAACAGGTGTAATTTTTTTAAAACATTTTCATTAATTTCTTATCTAGTTTAATATACTTTTCAATTTGCTAGAATCTCAATGAGCAATCAATACATTATTGATCTGAATAAATAATTTTTACAAATAAGTACTTAACATACTAAAGGTAAGAGGCTTTGTTAGCCCAGACTGTCAAAGACCTGACTGTAAGACTGTCAAACCTGACTGCACTAAGGTTCTTATCGACTCCTTCCTTATGGCTCCCATACACGATCAAACATTTTGCGCAAACCTGATGTCGGGCAAATTTAGGCCATACATGTCAAACATCATGTTTGCACAACAATTTTGACTGTGTATGGGGGCCTTAATACATTCTTGAACTTAGCCAAGCATTGCTCTTCTAAGTCGTAGCTTAGTAGAGTCAAGTAGTCGAGAGGAGGTTGGCCTGTGTGGACCGGACAGGCCTGTTAGTTGGAGCCAGCTCAAGATGCTCGAACGAGTAGAGAAGGCGAGCCAGTATAAAGTGCATCTAAGTGGTCATGTTGTTTATTTATTTTCTATGTGTGTGTGTTATTTAGTCTGATAGAGCCGTGCCCCGGATGTCATGCCCCGTACGGATTCCAAAACGTTATGTCTCTAAGCAAAGACACCTATAGATTTGCCGTAAGTTGTCAAGTCAAGAAGCTTTCGGGGCAGCATCGCTCCGTTTCAATGCGACAAACATGCTGTTTAATTTTTCAATTTTTTTTTTATTAATATCACTAAAAGAATCGAGGAGCTGTATAGATCTGAGTAGAGAACTAAAAGAGACGAAAGCTGTAAAGTTCTGAGTGTTTTTATCGACACTCGGTACTGGATTTTGTCCATAAATCTCCTAATTTTTACCCTTAATACTTGGATCAGTTCTCATTTCTAATTGTTTGGGTGTATGAATATTTTATTTTAACAAAGCGTAGAAATCCTTTTGTTTTTTTAATATCCTAATATTTAATTAAAAGTTTTTTTTTTTCCTTGATTAATAACTGGATTTTAGTAGGATATTTACAATATTCTATTGTTTGCTTCTCTCTACAATCTACAAGTCGAAAAATAAAAACCTCGGCTCGTATCGAAGAACTGACCTCTCATCGTTCATTAAATTTCTAACAGATTATGAACACAATAATTGTAGAAAATCTTTGTACAGAAGTAGTAAAGGGTATTTGAGTGAAACTAATAGATGTTTAAGTTAAGCGGTTAGTTATTAGAGCATGGTGTTGTGTTTTGCTTGTTGCTCGATGCATGTTATTGTTGTATTGCTTTACGTCATGTCTCCTTTTCATTTGCATGCATTTTTGTCTTTTGCATCATTCTATTAATTTATAAATTGTCTATTTATTATATTTATAATTTTTTATTATGTTGATGGCACATCTGTTTGTTGGCTGTCGAGTTTCAGTGACAGTACGACGGTTCAGTGTGGGCATACGCACACACTGAAACCATAGAGAGCCATGTTATTGTTACAATGCATGACAACGTTTGTATGTACTTATGTGGCAATTTGGTTCTCCTTGCTCAAACTGATACTTGAAGTTACTTTTTTTACTATTCTTACTAGGTACCAAATTTTCTTAAAGCCGAACAAAGAGATGTGTCATATTTGTGTACGTTTATAAGAAAGAACTTGCTTAGTTTGGTTTGTTTTCTTGATATTTAGTACAAATTTGTCTATGTTTGTTTACTTTGTACTTTTTCAAGCTTTTTTTAATAATTATAGAATCAATTTCTTTCTTGTTCTTTTGAGTAGTGAGGTCTAAAATAAAATTCATTACTTGTTAATTTTATGTATCTTTTTGATTTTTTAAATTTCGGGTCAGGCTTAGGGTTTTGAAACCATCTGACCTAAAACATATTAATGAGGTATATCAATCCGTGAAACAATTTTAAGGAATAGAGGCAATTTTTAATAAAGACAACTCTAAAATCCCCAATTTCAAACTCTGATCAACTCTATTCTTTTTTCCAGAAAAATTTAATTAATTTGATACTGTTATCAAGGATTCACATGAATTGCTGCATCTAGTATGTACATTAATTTCTTCGTCAAAATGTTCATTTTTACTACGTTTTTATTAGCTTGCTTTCTTTTTTGTCCGGTACAAATCTGGCAATCGATTTTTAACTAACTTCCCTAGTAGCTAGACATTTGAAACTTTTAGCATAGCTCAGAACACGATGACAATGCATTATTTAAATACTTTTAGCCATCTTTCGGTAGAATTTAATTAGTTTTCAGCAAATTTTGCAGTATGGAAAGTTAGTTCGGAAAAAATACGCAAGTTATTTCATTTGTTCTGATATGTCCCATACTTACAATCTTCATTTTGACAGGTTCCAAATTTATGATTTATGCCAGAAAACTTAGTGTATAAAAAGTTATTTTTATCTTGCAATTATTCCTTTTTGTGTACAACAAATCACAAGTTTTGGGGTACAGTTGTCCCTGGGCCCCAGTATCATGGGGGAGCCAAATTGAATTTGGTGACTTTTTTTTTTTGTTTGCTTCAGTGTTGGTTTTGGTTTACAACATCAATGACAGGGGGAGCAAAAACTGACTTAGTCCCTGGGTGCTGCCTTAAAATCTACTGTATCTAATTACATAACAATGAGAGTAACCATTTTAAATCACTTCTTCAAAGTGGTTATTAGTTTGAAACGTGTTGCCCCTCTGTGGCAATTAAACCTGATATTTTTTGTGAGGCAGTGGTTTCAGGTGGAACTGGAACCAATTGGTTACATTCCTCTCCTCCGTTTTTTTTTTTTTTTTTTTTTTTTTTTTTTTTTTTTTTTTTTTTTTTTTTTTTT
>KZ651897.1:159899-184461 GCA_001010745.2 Gerris buenoi
GAAGATAGTAAAGAATAATAATATATGCACATCTTGATTATTAAAAGTGAACAATAGATGTTTTTGTTTAAAAAAATATATAATAATAATTATAATTAATTCTTATGACCGAAGAAACCCTTTTAGTAACTTGCTGGCAAGTACTTGACGGGATTTTTATTTTCTTCTACGTGTGCACAAACATGCATTTATTTCCTAATATCTTCAAAAGGACTTGTCTGATTTTTATGAAATTTGGATAGTTTGTTGAAAGTAGTCTGCAGATAGCCCTAGATTAATTTAAACTGACTCCTGTCTGTGCTCTTTAAATCTTGCTAAATTGATATTTTAGTTCATTTGGAAAAAAAATTGACAGATTTAGAAAAATGGGGAGTTGTCAATTAAAATTGACACTAAAATATATTTTATAATAGCATGAAATGACTCAAGTGCCACTCTTAAGTGGCAGACTATTTTTACTTGTGAAGAATAATTAAACATAAAAATTACTTATTGCATAAAATATACATTAAAATTTTAGTTTTTATTTCTTATTTAAGCAATAAGCATTACTCTTAAAAATTGTTTCTTGTTCTTTAGGAATTTGCGCTAGAATTGCTGGAATTTGCTAGGGAAGTGTCGTGTTGTTTTGATTTCTTGGTCAGACTATGATGTGAGGTGATTAGCTTGGTTTCAAAGCTTTTTAATGTCCACTGGAGCTTGGAATACTCGTCAGCCGCAACTAAGATCTGAAGTAGAAATTTGGTTTTAAAAACTATCAACAGTTAAATATGCTGGCGAGAGAAAAGCATTGTACATTACAAATCTGCATTTTTACAAGAGAATGAATTCAAACAAGTGAATATGAAACACTTTTTTGACTAAAAGAAAGAAATTAATTCAACTTCTGAAAAATAAAGATATATTTATATGCAGTCGTACCTCCATACAACAAAATTAAAAAGAAAAAAAAAAAAATTGCCACATAGAAATTTTGTTGTATAGAAGAGAGAGAGAAAAAAATGAATGGTCCTGAAAGAGAAAGATTTTTATCTCTCACCATTTTCAAATTTTTTACTTGAGTTGGAGCCTGATTGGTTTACCTCTTATAAAATAATAACTAATTGAGATTACAGACCAGTGAAAGAAGTGGCACACAGAATAAGTCCTTTTAAGGGAAAATGTAACTTAAAATCTTATTACGTTTTGGTTCCCTGTTAGTACAGATGCTTTTAATCATTGAATCAAGAAGGATTCGTAAAAGAGTTAAATACTATTTCTTTAATATTAATACAATAATATAATTGAAAAAGTAACTTACAATGCTTGTCCCATCTTTAATAAATTGTAATCAATAATTTATTATGGAATTGAGTTTAATTTTTTGTTATTTTCAATTTGGATATAAATTTTCCTTGGCACCAGTCGTGTTTCACTAAGATTTAGAATAGAGCAGACTTGATGATAAAGGGTAATCTAAGAATCCAATGAGAGCTTTGGTTTTTTTGGCAATATGTGAATTGGTAGAATTAAATAAAGAAGTGTAAATGATCTCTGTCCTCCTTAGACTAGCGTCAAATCTGTTCTTTTCTAATGACAATTCAATTAGGATTATGCTTCTAAGCGCCTATTATAGTGTGTTTAAAATGTATTTTTATTAAGATAAAATAAACTACAGTAGTTCGGTATGTACTGAAAGAAAGTGGTTTTGTTAGGATGAGGTTAAACGTGCGATGGTGTCAGGTAACTTGGACGCTCCGGAAGGAGGTTTCGATGCCATCATGCAGGCTGTCGTCTGTAAGGAACAGATCGGCTGGAGAGACAAGGCTAGGAGACTCCTCGTCTTCTCCACTGATGCAGGCTTCCACTACGCCGGCGATGGAAAGGTACAGACACATTACTAGTTACAGCCTATATAAATATAAATTTACAATATGTTCGGGATGAGTGGTAAATTTTGACACTCTTCTTGGCTAACTTCTGTGAGGGAATAAATAAAGCCTCTGCAGAAATAGCCAACCTAAGACCTGTCACGCCCCTCTACTAGTGACGTTTTTTGTTTGCCTAGTTAGCATGACCTTATAGACTTCAAAATCTTGAGCTCTCATTAGTTTCCCCACCATGTCTCAAATTTACAACACTTTTTGTCCTACTGATATAGTTTATAAATTTGATCCTGCATCTAAACCAGTTATTTTAAATTATCAAACCACGCCACAGTGTGTTAGGCAATAAAATAACCAAGGCACACCATCAGTATTTAAGGAGAGATTTAACCATTTAAAGTAATGCTAAGAGTATGATCATAACTTAAAAAAAAAAAAAAAAAAAAAAAAAATGATTTCTGAAAGTATATTGTTGATCACAGATTACAATAGAATTTGAATACCTATTATACATTCTATTGTATAAATATCAACCAGTTTAGTTCTCCATTTTTGTTACATTTTGAACAGAATATTTGATAGTGTAACATAGCAAAAGCTAGTGTTTTTGTTACATTAAACTATTTCGTTTAGTGTTTTATGAATGTTTTTTTTTATGCTACAGCTTGGTGGTATAGTGAAACCTAACGATGGTTACTGTCACCTTGACCTAACTGGACTCTACACTCACTCCACCATCCAGGACTACCCTTCTATATCTCAGGTACACTAAACTCCTACTTACTTTCTTAATCCTGTAGAGTCCTTAGGTGGAACTTTAAGCGGCACCAAGAGTTCCTGTCTCGGGAACCTCCTTAAACTGGTTCCATGTCCTGCCAAGTACTGGTGTTTCCCTGTCTATGTTCCTTTTCCAGGTTTCTCTCGGCCTCCCAGATCTGCGAGATCCCTGGGGGTTCCATTTTTTTGATAATGTATGTGTATATATATTGTTAGTAAAGGATGCTTTCTGTTAAATAGGATAATAAATTAGCTTAATGGTTTGTTTTACAGATAAACTACAAGGTTAAGGAGAATGCTATCAACCTGATATTCGCTGTGACCAAGGAACAGATTGGGGTTTACGACAGACTGAGGCAGCATGTCGAGGGTTCCTTTGCAGGCACCTTGTCAAACGACTCTTCCAACATTGTAGAACTGGTTAAGGATCAGTACAGTGTAAGTATATCATCTTCCCATTACACTGTTCTCCAAAATTTAACAAACTCTCTGTCCCCAAGAAAATGTCATCTGAACTTTATGTATTCGAGGTTGCTGAATCAAAATCTGAAGTCAAAATTCTCCTATACGTACAGTTTTCTCGGAAAATGCACCTAAAGTTTGGGGAAATTGTATTTTTGGGGATCTTCAACCCAATTTTTTGCCCAAAAAATTTTGGAAAAAAAAGGCATTTGAATATCTTTAAACTATAAAGAACACAAATCAAAAGTAAAAAAAAGACTTAAACTTACTTTTTTAAGGGGGGGGGGGGAAATCCTCATATTGAGTCTTTGTATTTCTATATTACTTTTTTAGTGGTATAACAAATGTTTTGTTACTTTTTTCTGACATTAGTCTTGAGAATTACAATATATGTGACCGAAAGGGGGGAGTGGAGACACGAAAGAGGGGGGGATACTAAAAAAGTACTTACAAGTACTTTNGGGTCAAGAAAAATTGAGGGGGGACACTAAAAAAAATTTGGGGAAACTACAACTTGTATGTACTTTTTATTATTACCCCCTCCCTTTTTCTGAGGCTTTTTTTTTATTTTTTTTTTTATTTTTTTGCAGAACAGTGTTATAAGCTTTAGGTTACATCTCTCCATCTGAAAACTCTGACAGTCTTTTACCGAGAATAATCCACTCCATTTGAGCGGCAGAGTGGTGCCGCTTATGTTTATGTTAAATTGAGTAGAGGACAACTGGCTATGACAAGTACGAGCATTTGAGCAAAAAAATGTTGCTGCGTACTAGAAATCACTGCTGAGCCTAGAAATTAATTTTACTCACTGCTCAGTCTATTCAGTTTATTAGAAAATCTTGTCAATTTAGAATGGCAGGGAACTGATGGAAAACCCCGCCCAGCCTATTATTTTAGCACTTATTGGAGCCAGCGCCGCTCCCCACTATACCACTCTACCCCTATATCCTAGCTAAGGCCTAAGACTTCTTCTTCTTGGGTGACCATCCAAAAGTTTCTTAGGGTTTATATGTAATAGACTTTAATCAAATTATGAAATTACAGCTTTAACTACAAACTGATAATTGATTTGTGATGTGTTGTAGAAAATAACAAGTTCGGTGGAGCTGAAGCACACTGCATCGGACCACATCAAAGTCAAGTTCTTCTCCAGCTGCATTAACGATACCGTGGTGAGGCAAACAAACAGGTGTGACGGACTCAGGGTCGGCACTAAAATCAGATTCCAGGTAACAATCTCATCTACATGGTTCAGTATCCTCACTGTTTGCCTTAACATTCCGTTACTAAAGTATTACGTAAGAAATCATCTTTCTAGTCATAAATATTTATTATCAAATATATGCATTCAATTAAAAAATTAGGGAGAAAAACATATGAAAATGCAACCCCAAGAAATGGAACCAAATCACCTCAAGCCACAAGATAGCAATTGGTTGAACAGGGGTCAAGCTTGAAAATTACGGAGTTCTACATGATTTCTATCTTTTAAATATAAAATCAGAGATGTCATCTAGCAGCCAAGTAAAGAACTCAGTAATACCATAATGAATAAACTATATAGATATTAGGGTGGGCCTAAAAAAAAAATTGAATTTGAAAAAGTCCAACCTCGTAATACTTGTGTATGCATTAGAAACTATCATACGTAAAATTCTGGCCCAATCGAATGACTCTTAGGTGGTGCACTTTCGCTTCAAAGCTTTAAGAAACAATATTTTTAAGAAATTTTTTATATTTCAATTTTTAAAAATATTTTAGTTATTTTGAGTCACTTATTGGCATCTATTTGCTCTTTGCTGACATATTATTTGATTGCAGGAATAAAAAAAATAAAATAAAAAAGTTAATTATAGGCTGAGATAAGTTGGTACATATATATGTCTACGATTGAGTTATTCCAAAAATAATAGAGAAATTAGTGTTATGCAGCTCCTAATAATATCCTTGGAATAACTCAATGGTACACATATGTATTATGTATGTACCGACTTATCTCAGCCTATAATTTACTTTTTTATTTATTTTTTTTTTATTCCTGCAATCAAATAATATGTCAGCAAAGAATAAATAGATGCTAATAAGTGACTAAAAATAACTAAAATATTTTAAAAGATTGAAATATAAAAAAAATCTTAAAAATATTGTTTCTTAAAGCTTTAAACCGATTGTGCACCACCTAGATGTCATTCGATTGGGCCAAAATTTTACGTATGATAGTTTCTAATGCATACACAAGTATTACGAGTTTGGACTTTTTCAAATTCAATTTTTTTTTTTTTCGTCCCACCCTAATAGATATGTCCCTGACACTCACAATTCCATTCGAAACATCAAGAAATACCATGATGTGTGTTGAATTAAGGAGGCAGATATTGTTAAGGGTTTTTATAAAAACGTTCTATTTAAATGACAATAAAGTTTAGGCTTTGCTGGTTGACAAACGACTCTGATAATCCATCTAAAAAACTGCTATTTATTTTCTTGTACTTGTTCAAGTATTTTTCCTAGTTAAAATTCTTCAAGAAAATATCCCTAAATCGGAACATTCTCCCCCGGGAACACCTGGAATTTACTCCAGGTTTCTTCACGTCTTCAAACTTCAAATTAAATCAAAATTCTTCAAACAAAAAATATTAAACTTCGTAAATGGAACGAACAAAAACATCATGAGTTAATAGATGCAATCACAACAAAACAAAATAATTGTTTTTCCTCTAGTTCTTTGTTTAATTCTAGAGGTTAAATTTTCTGTACTAGACGTAAAACGTGTCCAGTGAGTAACTCTTCTGTGACAGCTAAGGCCAGTCCAACTTCATAGTATTTTCAGTGCACAACTTCGCCAACCTTGACGGTTCTCATTTCTTGTCTTTTGTTCTGTAATTTTAGCTGTTCTAGGTACTCTGTTTGGAACCTCCGTTTTAGTGTTTCGCGGTATGTAAGTCAAAGTTCTAGAGTTTATCATATTTTCACAGTCCGTCGAAAGGTTGTCAGTTCTTCGTATGTGAGTGAAACCCTTCCTAAATTTTTCCTTAATACATTTTTGTTCAGCCAAACCATTCTCTCCCACCACCCACCAGGGTGCAGCAGGAGCCGAATTAACCCACTTCTTCTGCTTTCCTAAACTGGAATTTTTGATATTAGCCCAATTTAATTGTTTAAAAGTGTTGTCTGCCCTAACAAAGTTATTTCCGTTGTCCGAATATATTTTATTCGGTCTCTGTCGTCTTAAGGATTTTTTATTCCACTGTAACCCGAGAACTGCTGATTGCTCATCTTCAGTCTTATCCTTCGTATTTTCCCAATCTCTTGTTCCCACAATGTATAAGGACCTAAGATCTGAAAAGGGAGCTGTAACATGTGTTATTGTTACCTGGTTATCAGTTACGTTAAAGTTTTGGCAGGACTTCCCTATGAGTGTCCAGCCTAACAAAGTTTCGATAGCTACTAAACCAGAAGATAAAATGTGTTTTCTGCCAGTCAATATCTTCCCCGCTATATCAGCCCCTATAAGAACTGACATAGGTCCCTCTGTAGTATCGGAAACTTCTACGCCTAATTTCTTTAATTCTTTGGACCAAGGTCCGTTTTGAATGCAAGGCAGGGCATTCGTAATTATGTCTTGATCCAAAGCCAAGAAATTGCAAGCATATGAATCATCAAGCTTAGCCAATCTAATTTTATAGACTTGGTGTCTTTGTTTTTCCGACTGACTCCCACCAAAAAGACAGTGGATCAAGTCTTCTGACCCTAAGGAATCATATCCCATTTCTTTAGCTACCGACTTTAGTACGTACGATCTCTGAGATCCTGTATCGATCATGGCTCGTACTCTATACTCACCTAGCTTACCTCTAACTTTTACGGCCAAAGTCTGTAAAAATATGGTGTCTACGGTGTTATTAGTTAATGAACATTCAGGCGAGGGATCATTATTCTCATTTTTAGGAACCGATTTGTTGTAATTTGAATCCTTTACCCGACACATAACACCAAAATGCCTACGTTTACAGTTTACGCATTGCAATCTCTTTTTACAGTCTTTGCTTAAATGTTTCCTACGAAAACATATAAAACAACAACCACTTTTTAACAGTAAGCTTCTCTTTTGTTCGTAAGTCAGTTTACGAGAAGTTGGACATTTTTCCGGAGTATGGTCAGGATCCGTAATCTGACAAAATATACATTTGATTTTAATCGGTCGTCTGGCTTTATCGTTAGAATTTGTCAAACCTGCCGCAGTTGGAACCGATTTTTCTAAAGATATTTTTGAAAATGAGCCTACGGCTAAAGCTATTCTTTCCTCATTCTCAACCTCTTTTTTCAGAAACTCCATTAAGCGGTCTAAACGTTTCTTTACAGTGTTATCGCTCTCCCCTAAAGGCGTACGTTGCCATACCCTAAGAAGTTCTTCTGGCAAAGAACTCTCCACCAGTGGGAATAACATAGCGGAACACGTATCTGAAGTAACCCCTAAAGATTCTAAAGCCCTAAGTTGGCTACTTAATTTGTCATATAAATCTGTAAGGGATACCCTTTCATCAATATTCGTAAGCGTGAGCTTAAGGAGCTCTCGCACATAAACTTCGACCAGCAAGTCTTTGTTACCAAATCTAAATTTCAAACTAGGAGGAAAACTGGAAACTATTTTGTATGCTTTCGACCATACACTGAATCAAATAATAAAACTTGTCAACTTTAGATATACAATCGTCTTCGTCAATTTGTTGGAATTGACTCCAAAAGGGAAGCCACGATAGTAAATCCCCGTTAAACTGTCGTAATTTAATTTTAGGAAGTTTTGTTTGTTTCTCTAAATTTAATGGTTTTGCCGTCTGTAAATGTTTTGATTTGTCAGTGTCAACTAATTTCTCAATTTTTATTAAATTAAATTTAGTTTTATAATCGTTTGATGAATCGATTTCCTCCACTAATTCTGTTTCGTCAGTTGTCATGTCATTTAATAATAAATCAAAAATCTGTCTGTCGATGTCAACTATAATTTAAGTCTCAACTCGAGTTGCGAGAGGTCCGATAATACCTGAGTCGTAGTCACTACCTCCGTTCTTCAGAAGTTCTTCAAGGGCGTTGTACTTCTTTGTGAACGAACTTCTGAACGCTTTTCGAGACTTCCTCAGGTTGGTACATTCATCGCTGTTAGCCGCCATTGTTTCTTTCCCAGATCCTGGTCACGGCACCACAAATGTTGAATTAAGGAGCCAGATATTGTTAAGGGTTTTTATAAAAACGTTCTATTTAAATGACAATAAAGTTTAGGCTTTGCTGGTTGACAAACGACTCTGATAATCCATCTAAAAAACTTCTATTTATTTTCTTGTACTTGTTCAAGTATTTTTCCTAGTTAAAATTCTTCAAGAAAATATCCCTAAATTGGAACAATGTGTATAGCTGACGTCGGCAGTAAAAGAATCAAAACAACATAACTTTATAAATAATGCTAATGGCTCCTGAGCAGATATTTTGATGTAATAGTAATTATATAACTTTACAGCTTAAAATTTTATTTTCAAGAATCAAAATAAGAAACCTTGAAACCAATATTAATATTAAACTTACCAATATTAAACTTACTATATACTACCCGAATTGCACAGATTCTAAAGATTGTGACTGTAAACAACTAACTAAAGTTAGAAACATTAAATACTTGGGTATTACTATGGATCAAAACCTCAACTGGAAGCAACACTTAACTAACTTGACCAAGAGACTTAGACAGTTAACTTATATATTTTACAGACTGAGGACGGTATTAACGATCAGCGTGTTAAAGACAGTGTACTTTGCTCTCGTCCAATCAATTATATCATATGGTATCATTGCATGGGGTAGTGCTTATGATACCTCATTACAAACGACACAAATTTCCCAAAACAATATCTTGAGGGTAATATTGAAGAAAAAAAGAAGTGATTCGGCGACAGCATTGTACANGGGTAAAAATTATTGTTTTTCAAACTCTCTGAACTGCGGCTGTTGAAATATCTAATACTCTAGAAGCTCTCCTAAGACTGAATCTTGAATTGTTGTTAAAATGCTGTAGAACAGCCTCTTCATTGTCAACTGCAGCTGGCAAAAGTATTTCACGACGGCCGGTTGGCGCAAGGTTTCCCGTAGTACGACAACTTCTTTTAATAGATGAAAAGATTTGGTGGGATCGGTGACACCGATTAGGATATTGCCAGGCATATTTACGTGCTGCTTCCCTAGCGTTTTTGTAAGTCTCACCGTAAATTAGCAGCATGTCCGTGTATTCGTCCAGGGTATACTGTTCCGCATGGAGGTTTTAATAAAAAGATTATTAAAAGAAATTAACAAAACAATATAATTATCACTCATAACTGAGAGGTTGGTTCTAAGTGACAGCGGGACAAATTAGGTAAATTTTATAGATAGGAAATATGTCATACATTTTATATGTTTTCTTTAAAATAGGTAAAAAAAAAAAAAAAAAAAAAAAAATAATAAAAAATAATAAATAAGGTCTAAAATATAGGCATCCTTGGTTGAAATATAACAACCTAGTAATCTATAAATATCTAAATAATTCTACATTACAAATGCCAAGATGAAAGAGATCTTACACCGATGCCTCTTATTTTCTTTTATTTGCTGGCAATCCCAATACAAGATGTTCAATTGCAGATTTGCTGCGATACAAGCAAGGCAGTACTTTTTTCCAATTTCCTAAATATTTTACTTTTGCATTTTAACAAGTTGTGTGGTTGTGTTTTTCAGACCGAGATAGAGGTGAAGGAGTGTCCTAAGAACAGGTCCGAGTGGATTCAGACATTCGATATTATCCCCGTCGGGTTGAAAGAATCTCTCCAAGTCACCGTACAAATGTTATGCGAGTGTCCGTGTGAGCAGGAAGGTGATGCTGTGAGTAACTCTTTTTTCTTTATAATTCTTCACAATCTGATGTAAATAAGGGAATGGAGCCATTTTTACATTCACAGCCATTTTACACATGCATCATTAGTTTGTCCTTTCCTTATATTGGACTTAAAAGGAGAGAGTTTTTTACTTCTCATAATCTCTGATACACACACACACACACACACATACTTAAAGATATTTTACATAAAACAAAAAGCTGAAGTTTTTATTCTGTGGCTTTGACTTATTAATTTTTTTTAGATTCAGGCATTTTCCTTAATCTTATGTGACTCAGAGTGTGTCATTCTTTGTTAATTTAATCTTCATTAGAAGTAAATCATAGAAAATGTGATAAGATAGTTTTAAATCAGTCATTTGTGAAATGATTAGTTGTAGCACATTATTAGAACCTTTAAAATTGATAAAATGATGTGTTGTATTTATATTGTGTTTGTGTTTTCGCAGGGATTTGTGAAGAATGCTGCCGAGTGTTCTGGATCGGGTACGTTGAAGTGTGGAGTGTGTGAGTGCGGTCCTAATCACTACGGTAGGAACTGCGAGTGTGACATGGATACGGACAGACAGTCTGAGAACTCACAAGCTTGCAGGGCGGACAACACTACTCTAGTCGACTGTAACGGCAGAGGTTCCTGTGTCTGTGGACAGTGTCAGTGCAACACAAGACCCAACCCTGATGAGGTAATTATCAAACAACTATTATTTATTCTGTAATTTTAAACTTTTTAGAGGCATATATGTAAATTGTCTGCCAATTTGAATTACCCATAGCGTCCTCATCCCCTATTTATTGAACAAATTGTCAAATGAGATTTTGGATCTGTTTTAATTCCTGGTGGGGTCACATGTTTTTATTCGGTGTTATATGTGCAGAGACAGTTAAAATTAATATGGGACTGACTGCGGGCTACTTTCAATAAACCATCCAAATTTCTTAAGTACTTTTTTTTACAAATCAGATGAGTACTTCTTTTTTTCGTGCAACTACAGAAATAAGCAATTTACGCAGGAAGTTGATATGGGACCAAAAATTAGCTAATTATGAACTACCATCCAATTTTTATCAAATTGCAGACAAGTATTTTTTTAAGATCTTGTGGTTAGAAAAAAATTTTGACCGAGAGACAGACACAAAACCAATAATTGTTTGGTTATTGTTCCTCATGTTATTGATTACTTATTTGTACTTATTGGGCCGAAAGAGGAAATAAAATCTCTACTAATCTTCCATCAAATAACTATATTTCGCCCCCTTCCCGAGGCATACTCATGTTCACAACTGAAAACGTTAAATAATAATAATTATTCCATGCTGAATTAAATAACAATAAATAAGAACAATTAATAAAACTCGTTACCTGTTAGATAAATTAAAATAAATTCAAACATATGTATGTTTTTGTCATAAACTACAAATTTTTTACATGATGAGTCAAAGCTAACGGTAACACATCTCTATTACTACTCCATTCACTACAGACACAGTGTAATTAAAGCTAAAAACACATGCAAATAATTATAATAATAAAAAAACGGGAAGAAAATGTTAAAACTGTAGGGATAAATGATTTGTTATGATTTTTTATTTGAGTAAGAAAACCTAGTTGGATAACCAGAGGGAAGGTAGTTTAAAATGATTGGTTGGATTAGACTAAGGACTGGCGGGAAAATAATTCAATTCAAATGTTTAAGGATTCCTATATAATGTTTTTTTAAATCTCAACTATTTTTTTTTAAATTTACAGTTGTTCTCTTTCGAAATATGCAGGGCTTCTAATAGAAGTCTTTTTTTTATTATTATTCTCTTGTTCCAAAACTACCACATCATTGAAATTGAAGGAATGGTTTTTTGATGTACAGTGAATGGAAAGTGCCGTACTGTCCGTTTTATTTTTAACATTGGAAACATGTTGGCTCTTCCGATTTGCCCACGTTTGTTTCGATTCACCTATGTATTTGCCTGGACAATTGTTACATGGAATTTTGTAGACGAAACCCATTGTGTCATCTATTGAGATTTTGTCTTTTAAAGGTGTGTAAAAATTATTGCCTATTTTATTGATAGATTTGAAGCCAAATTTAAGATCATCAACATCAAGTTCTTTAAACGTTTTACTTATATTTTGGGTGAGTCCTCTGACGTTAAGACTTGAGAATTTATAAGGTACACTATTAATAGTGTAGTAATAATCCAACCAATAATTTTAAACTACCTTCCCTCTGGTTATCCAACTAGGTTCTCTTACTCAAATCAAAAATCATAACAAATCATTATTATTTGAAAAAATTATTTACATGTGGAAAATCTTCGCTTTTATATTATTATCCTCATGCTCTTCACACCCTATGATCCATTTGGATCGTCAGCGGGAGGTTTCTAATTCGCGTGTTACACATTTCTCCCATTCCATATTTATCATTAATTACATCATATTAATTTTATCATTATTATTAAAAAAAATTGTGAGTTTAATTAAGAAAATAATTACTTTAATTCTATGATAACTTATAAATCAGTTGGTTTTAATTATAAAAATAATGGTTTGATAAATCGATCAAAACTTTCTCTATAGATATTAATACTTTATTTAAATCCTGTTCTATCTCATTTATTTGATTTACTATAATCAAACAAATTTAACTTTTAAGGTGTTCAACAGATGTTTGATTACTTCTTTTTTATTTTTTACAAAATCAGATTTTTTTTTTATATTGATACCTCGGAAACAATTTTTTTAACTACTTAAACTATTAGATTCAAATTTAAATGGACTTCATTTTTTAAATACTTTCTCTTTATATGTACTACGTATATAAAAAAGTAAGAATGAACACTTTTATATATTACTGTCTTGGAGAACCACTTTTTGGAAAAGAGCATGTTTAAAATGTTTTAATCCTTAACGTGTGATTGCAGGTAATCACAGGGAAGTTCTGCGAATGTGATAACTTCTCATGCGACCACAAGGACGGAGTGCTTTGTTCAGGTCCTGAGAACGGTCGGTGTGAGTGTGGAGAGTGTAAGTGCCTGCCAGGGTGGAAGGGAGCGGCTTGTGACTGTAGAACATCTGAGGAGACTTGTATGCCTCCTGAGGGTGGTGCCGTCTGTTCAGGGCATGGTATCTGCGAGTGTGGACAGTGCAAGTGCGATACCAACGAGAACGGCAGATATTCAGGTCGCTACTGTCAGCTATGTCCTGTAAGTATATCTATTATATATTTAGGTAGATATTATATAAAGTAAGTGGAAGGGTAAGTGTCCATCTGAGTCTAAATCTTGAGAGCTAGTCTCGAGATTAGTCTCAGAACCTTATCCACTTGAGAGCAACATCAGCCTCTCCCGAGTCTCGGAGAGTCGGCGAGTCTCTGAGACTAGTCTCAGCCCCATGTCCACTAGCCATTTCAATCTCGAGAGCGAGTCTCGATACTAAAAAGTCTCAGATGGAAACTTACCCTAATGTCAATTTAATTCTTGGGTAGTTACACTGTTCTTACACTTACACTGTTAACTATCAACTTATTATGGTAATTCTATTTTCTCAATATTTAATACATGTTTATTACTATACCCTCACTTCAATTATGGAGCCATGCAATGCATATTTTAAACCTCCTTTTGAGCTTTACCTTTAAAATATTTGATTTGAATAACATTTATTATATGATATTGTTGTCTTGGTCAATCAAAGTTTTTACTGAATAGAGCCAACCGACTGTGTAATAGTTAGCCAGATGGGTGTTTTAATACTATGTGTTGTTTGTTTCTAGACCTGCCCAGACAAGTGTGTTGAGTTGAGGGACTGCGTGCAATGCCAGGCTTACGACAAGGGTGTTCTCGCCGGAGAGGCTTGTGCTGATAACTGTACTCACTTCGTTCCTACTCTCGCCGAGACAATTGACGGTAATGCATGTCTTTCATTTTTATTTTTATTTTGTCTGACATTATTTATTTCACCCGTTCATCGAAGGGTTAAGCCTGATTTGCACATGGATTGGACAGATTTGAACAAACAAATTGTAAGGTGCAGTGAGGGGTTGATGAGGTTGGATTGAATGGTTGAAGCAAAACTGATTCAATTTCTCAGGCATGTGGAATGTAGGGACGAGTTGTAACGTCTTAACCATAACTTGGTGCGTAGGCTTCCGTGGGTAGACTCGTAATAAACAGCTTGGTTTTCTGGTGGAATCCGCATCTCGAAGGGGATGAAGTCCGACGTTTCGCTTCCACTACTGAAAGCATCTTCAGGGGTGCGGTGCATCGTGATGTTTACTTGAAGCAACAAGTATGTCAGTATGTCTTGTTGTTGCTTCAAGTAAACACCAAGATGCACCACACCCCTGAAGATGCTTCCAGTAGTGGAAGCGAAACGTCGGACTTCATCCCCTTTGAGACGTGGATTCCACCGGAAAACTAACCTGTTTATTACGTCTTAACGATGTTGTACTATTTCATCCAACCTCCAGTCAACATCCTCTCTATCCTTTAGTCCATCATTTTTGCTATTTTATTAATTTCTAATTATTTGACTGGGTGCTGGCTTAGAAAAGATTTAGGTGAATTCCAAGTCCTTGAAACTTCTCCATGTTTGTTGCAAGAAACCTTAATGTAGAGGATTTGGAGCACTGTGTCTTCTTTCTTTATTAAAGTGGTTGCCACACCCAGTAATTGTTTTTACGTTACAATACCCATTTGCATCATTAATGCATTTTTTTATGTCCCACAATATCTCTATGTAAAGTGTTTCTATTGTAAAAAAAATGCTATGTATCAACATTTCTATTCAACCATCAATTTCATAATATGGAGGTCCAACTTTACCTTAAATAATAACATTCTTAGATATTTAAACTTAACCAGTATCAGTGTCAACATAATCTACCTTACCAATAAATATAACAAGTGTTGGTATTTGTTTGTTATCAGCTGATGAAACCAGGGACGAGAGCTTGTGTGCATTCAGTGATGAAGAGGACTGTAAGTACGCTTTTGTCTACACATACGATGAAAACGGAGTTCTGGTAGTGAGGGCTCAGAAGGACAGACAGTGTCCCTCAGAAATCTTCCTCTTGGGTAAGTTTCCTTTAACTTTATTACCTCATTCTACACATCAAGTTTACTAGAAGTTAACTTGATAAATTTAAATTACCTGTCATTGAGCATATAAAAGCATCTGGCTGAAGCTCTTGTTATGACATAGTTTATGTGTTCCCTGGTCAAAAATAAAAACAAAATTTCATGCTTTGCCCTAAAATTTTCTCTTTTCTCTCTCTTTTTTTTATACATTAAGGCTCCCATGACTGACAGTTTACAAAGATTTTACTGCAGTTTTGAATGTTCCAAGTATACTTCTGGGTGGGGCAGAAGATATTGGGGCACAAGTTGGAGGAAGGCGCTACGGGAGGCCCTGAAGGCAGCCCGGGTCGGGAAAAAATGGCCATACTGGGCCCCCAGTATTAATATAACTGTAAGGTAAACCGCGACAAGAAGAGACTGTAGGAATTTTAACCCAGACGCCCCTGATTGGGCGTCGGGGTCGAAATACCTACAGTGTCTTCTCCTCGGTTTACCTTATAACTGCCTGGTACGCCCTTATTTTTTTTTCCAACCCAGGCAGCCACCAGGGCCTCCCGGTAGCGCCTTCCTCCAACTTGTGCCCCAACATCTTCTGCTCCACCTTTTTAGGCATGAATATGCCCTGGAGTGGGGTGAAATATAGCCAAATTAAGATTAATTCACCTTAATTGAATTTTTATTTACTACCCTTGATCGACCCACATAAAAACGAAAATTAAAAGAAGGGACAAACCTAACTACTACATAAGTTTTTTAAGTTTATAGCGTTGAATCCTCAATTTTCATCCTGTGTAGCCCTGTTTGTATAACAAATATTTCCTCTTTCTTAATGTTTTAAAATATTTGATTTGTTTGACAGGTATTGTTATTGGAGTGATTGCTGCGATTGTGTTAATGGGTATTGCTCTTCTGGTGTTGTGGAAAGTGTTCACCACTATCCAGGACCGCAGGGAATTTGCCAAATTTGAAAAGGAGCGAGGAATGGCTAAGTGGAACGCTGTAAGTATTTGTTCCTGTATTTCTTACTACAATTTTTTTTAACAGCCACTCTGATACATGATATTTTCTGTGTTTAATTAGTAAGATTAAGCTCATTGTTAATCACCTTGTGAATTTGCTTATGATCAAGAAGACCTCTAAGAGTGTACAAATACTAATGACTTCAGATAGTGGCGTTTTATTCATTATCCCCTGAGTGCCTTCTCCTATAGTTATTGTCCCTTTAACTACTTTGGAAAATGTATGTTTATTTAAAGAGATTAGTTACATAATCCTCCTCCTCCTTCTTGGGAGTGAAGAATGTAAGAAGTAAATAGGAAATAAAACTGTACATACTTACTTTAAGTGTATTAAACATTATCTAAATGAATAATAGTGTAATCTTCTAGTCAGTCAGCTTGAGAATGACCCAAGGAGAGGTCAAAATATTGCAAAGGCCGGCAACACACATACGGTTTGAACTGAACACTGTAGAAGCACACACACACATGCAGTTTATGCACACATGCAGTTTAATCGATTTTGCCATTCTCAGATTACTATTTGTAATTTTACAAAAATTAAAAAAGCGTAAAGAGTGGTGCAAAGGTTACTTTGTGCAAGTGATTACAAATGCTAAGTTAATCTTCAGACATCAGCTTATTAAAGAATTAAGCAAACCATTAGATTTCACTATTTGAACTGAGAACTGTTCAGTTGAAAGACCTGTCAGTTAAAAGCAGTGAAATTTAATTTGTCTTAGTTTAACTGCACAGTTGAGTTGAACTGAGACAACAGTTTCAACTGAACAGTTAAAACTGCACATGTATGGCCGGCTTAAAGGGAGTGAATTATTTTTCCTTAAGGCCATACAAAAATTAAAGTAAAAAATGCATTACATCCACACCTACAGTGTTCTTACAGTTCCATCAACCCTAAATTCTTAACAGGCACCTAATTGGTATACTATTGATATGGCAATAAAAATTATATTGGTTTGTGCGGTTTCTTACGATTAAATTTATTTAATGTAATTCTACTTAAAGGTTGTTCTCACATTTAAATCTCAATTATTAAAAATAACTGTATATTGAAATGTTTCAGGACGAAAATCCACTGTACAAACAAGCTACCTCTACATTCAAGAACCCAACGTACAAAGGCAATTAAGAGACGTCTGGACGTGCCAGAGGCGTATCTTTTCTTTACCTCTCAACTGATATTCAGTGTTCAGAGGACTTTGCCTTATATGAGGTTCAATGTAAACCTCCAACATGATCGGTTTATAACTGTGGCCTTATTTAATTACTGTTAATTCTGACCTGTGCCTTCTAATTAAGTATAAACAAGTATATTTAATTAATTTATTACTCCTGACTCGTCAACATGGAGTTGGTAAACAAGTGAAATTCTTTTAATTTTTTTATTGTAAAATTTTATCATTTTTATCAGATTGACATTATTTATGAAATTTTTAAAAAAATGGGGTCAACTATTTATATTTTTTTTTTTTTTGTTTTATTTTAAATGAATAATATTTATTTACTTAAATACAAATTAAGATAACTTTTCTAGACTAATTTTGGGCTAAAATAACTTTAATCAGGGACTCCATGCCCCCTCTAATGCTTCCTCTAACTATTTTAAATTTAATATTCTAGAATAAGACCCCCCCCCCCCCTCTTTACTTGTACAGTTTTAATTTTCTAATGAGTTCCTTAATTATTTTTATTTTTTTTAAATGTTGTATGACTTATTTAAGTTGTAACTTGTCAATTATTATATTTTTTTTACTGACAGTATTTTAAAAAGTTTTAGATTTGAAATGAATCCTTATAATGTGTTTCTTTGTGCAAAATATCTCTTCCCACCGGTGGGTTTCATTTAAATTGATAACATATGTACATCCCCCCTCCCTTATCACCTTGAAACAGTTTAAATTTCTTGTTGTTGAATCTTAGCTTTAAAATTAAAAAGTCTCATGATCTCATTTGTCTTGTGGAAATTTGAACTCTCCCTTATTAGCATTATCTATTTCCCACTTTTTAAATTGAATCTAAATATCTAATTTTTAACTTTAAAATTGATCTTTCCTGACAACGAAAAAAAATAAAAATTAATCATCGTAATATTCATAATATAGTATGAGCAGCCATACTCAATCAGAGTAGAAATTTGCTTTTTTTCAATCGGAAAAATCAGAAACTGAAATGTAAAAGTAAAATTTGTCAATGGAAAATAAATATAATAATATTACTACTAGAAATTATCTTATAGACAGAATAATAGTAATGATGAATAATTTGTTTTTTCCGAGGTAGGCTGTGAAATAGTAACTTTAGAGCCTAAAAAGCAAAGCTAAAATCAATTTTTCATTACGTGGACTCCAAAAATCTTTTCTTTACTCCGAGCAGTTATCAAAACTTCCGCATTAGCGCTACTTTCTTAGTGAAAAGACAATTGAATTCCGCTAGATGGCAGTGCCTTTTATTTATCTTTTCTTATAATGTAACCTCCTTTTTAAGGTTTCTTTTTTTAAATCTTAAGTTTGAACTAATATTTGTTATTATTATATTGATTATTGATTAATAGTTAATGTTTTTTCATTGTCTGCTACCTCGGAAAAAATAGCATACACGACTGTGAAGTGTTTTTTCTTTACCTTGGCAATATTTCCTGTCTCGCTTCGCTCGACAGTAAATGTAATTGCCGCAGTAAAGAAAAAACTCACTTCACAGCCTAGTAACATAATATACTATTACTGTTATTTGTTAAAATTATTCATATTGTTATTTTTGTTTTTATTTTCCACCTCTATTTATATTTCAGCTTTTCCATTTAATAGATTCAAATATCTGTTGGTTGAAAGTTTTGGTTAAATTTGTTCAGTATTTTCATTAATTGGGGGACTTGTACTTCTATGGAAGGAACTCATGGTGTCGGCACCGTGCCGTCGGCTAGGCCGGTTGCCGACAGTGTACTTAGATTTCTATATATTATATATATTTGACTGTTAGTGTTTAACCAAATGTTAGTTTTAATGTTTCAATATTTTTATTTCTTTCTTTTTTTAAATTTTATTATTTAATTTTTTTTGTACATTAAACTGTTAATTTTGTATGATATAGTTTTTTTTTAATATTGCTTTAGGATTTGTTTGTTAATGTTTTTATTATTATTTTATTTTAATTTAGTTTATTGAGCTTTATAAATTTATTTATTGTAATGGCGGGCTAGGAACAGTACTTACCTCTCATTTATCTAGAACTAATAAATTGTCTTCAGTTCACTGTAATATCTTATTAATATTTTAATTTAGTTTGTGAGAAACTATTTTTTTAATACGATAATTATTGGATATTGATAAGATGTGTGTGTATGTGTTGGAATGTGGTGGCCGCTAAGTCAACAATTGTGTAAAATCTAGTATGTTGCTTAAAACATTTTTAAAATTTCTAGTAGTCATTAGTCAGTAGCTTCAATGGAATTTTTAGACAAGAATAGTCAAAACCTCGATTTTTGTCTCATGTATGCGACCAGCTTTAATTGCACTTAACACCAGTTTTTTAACGTTCATCTTTGTACACAGATAATTCAATTTTTATTTAAAATTGGTTAAATGCAATCGTTAAACAGTAGATTTTATACACCACTAGAACTAAAAATGGAAAAAAAACTCAGTTCTCTTCTCTTAGGATCTACTAGAACTTTAATTATTTTAGCTTGTTCTCAATGAATAAAAAATATCGACAAATTTTTTTATCTCAATTAATTCCTAAAATTGTGTTAAACCACAAAGAGAATGTAGTTTAGTGGTCTTGACATCTAAGATTCTTGAGTTTTGGTGTTAAATAACAATATCACCTCTAAAATTCTTACTTGTATTTTAGCCAAATCCTCTAAAACTCTTTTTAAAAAACACAGCTATGAAGTGTTTTTATTTTTTAAATAAGAAATCTAGATCTGATCTTCCAGAGATGTTGTCCCTCATAAAAGAAGTGCTTTAATATAAATTATACACCTATTAATATACAATATTATGACCAAATTTGTTTGACGATAACTGAGTGACGTTCACTTATAATTGGATATATCTAGAGTAATCTCAAATATTTAGATGTTGAATTTGAGGCCTCCACATACATTTTATTTATTTTTTTTTTTTTACATAGTTTTCTTTATGTATTTAATAAAATAGATATTACGTTGCTATGAATTTTAAAATTGTTTTATTTTTTTATAATTATTTACTGTTAATTCTATTTTTCTAATTAATATGTTTTTTAAAATTTTATTAACATTGTTTTATTTTTTAATTATAATTTTTTTTTTTTAAATTGAAAGAAAAAAAAATCGAATATATTATGATGATAAATAGAATTAACAGTAAATAATTATAAAAAAATAAAACAATTTTAAAATTCATAGCAACGTAATATCTATTTTATTAAATACATAAAGAAAACTATGTAAAAAAAAAAAAATAAATAAAATGTATGTGGAGGCCTCAAATTCAACATCTAAATATTTGAGATTACTCTAGATATATCCAATTATAAGTGAACGTCACTCAGTTATCGTCAAACAAATTTGGTCATAATATTGTATATTAATAGGTGTATAATTTATATTAAAGCACTTCTTTTATGAGGGACAACATCTCTGGAAGATCAGATCTAGATTTCTTATTTAAAAAATAAAAACACTTCATAGCTGTGTTTTTTAAAAAGAGTTTTAGAGGATTTGGCTAAAATACAAGTAAGAATTTTAGAGGTGATATTGTTATTTAACACCAAAACTCAAGAATCTTAGATGTCAAGACCACTAAACTACATTCTCTTTGTGGTTTAACACAATTTTAGGAATTAATTGAGATAAAAAAATTTGTCGATATTTTTTATTCATTGAGAACAAGCTAAAATAATTAAAGTTCTAGTAGATCCTAAGAGAAGAGAACTGAGTTTTTTTTCCATTTTTAGTTCTAGTGGTGTATAAAATCTACTGTTTAACGATTGCATTTAACCAATTTTAAATAAAAATTGAATTATCTGTGTACAAAGATGAACGTTAAAAAACTGGTGTTAAGTGCAATTAAAGCTGGTCGCATACATGAGACAAAAATCGAGGTTTTGACTATTCTTGTCTAAAAATTCCATTGAAGCTACTGNTGTTTTATCAGTTCTTTTACATTGTTTTATTTTTTAATTATAATTTTTTTTTTTTAAATTGAAAGAAAAAAAAATCGAATATATTATGATGATAAATTAATTAGGGTTGAAATGCATTAGAATTATGCTGAATTGTTCATATGTTTCTGTGTTCATAGACTGAGACGAAGTAGTCTCACATTTGTTTTGTTGTTTTTCAGCAAAACAGTCAAAAATTTGTCCCAAAATATTGTTTATTAAGGTAAAAATGTCAACGTTCTGCATCAGAGATGAAATTATTTATTATGTTTGATTGTAAAATTATCTTGTTATAAAGATTGTTTTATCAAGTTGGAATTCGGTATTAAGTTGTACAACTAAAATGTTGAATTATTGTATTTTGGCTCTAAATAATTATTGTACTTTGCGGTGCTTGATTTAAAGTCCACTTACTTTTAAGACCGTTTTAAAGTTCTTATGGCAAAATACTGAAGTTTTTCAAAAGCAATTTTAGATTATTTATAAAAAACTTTATTAAAAAAAAAAAATCAATTTATGAGTACCTTAAACAACGCCTGTATAAAAGACACTTATATAAACAAACTTATATAAAAAATAGTTTTTTGATGTGCGCTAATTAAAATTAAAATTCTGTACTTTATCTATAAGAGATTATGTGTGCCACATCTTATTTGGTTGCGTGTAAAGGGGACAGCATGTGTGACATCATGTCAGCAATAAACTGTGTAAACTGCTGCTTATCACACAGATAAAAATGTTGCAAATTTTATCAGAACAAATTTAAAACAAAACCTGCTGAAAATTCAAAGAGACTTAAAAATAAATCAGACGTTATCCTACTCATGTTCTGTTCAGATAAAAGTAAAGATTTTTACATAGTTATTTACGACTGCTAACTGCTCAGATAAACAGCTGTGTAGCCCCTTTACTATTTGCTATGATTGATAAAAATTTAGTACATTTTTTTTTTTTTTTTATATATAAATTATACTAGAATTTAGTTGACATTTTATTATTAATTGAGACACAAACTTATATAAAAAATAGTTTTTTGATGGTATTGCTCTTCTGGTGTTGTGGAAAGTGTTCACCACTATCCAGGACCGCAGGGAATTTGCCAAATTTGAAAAGGAGCGAGGAATGGCTAAGTGGAACGCTGTAAGTATTTGTTCCTGTATTTCTTACTACAATTTTTTTTNTTTTTTTTTTTTTTTTTTTTTTTTTTTTTTTTTCTTCTTCTTCTTCTTCTTCTTTCTGTCTTCTTTGTGAAGCTACTCGTATAATGAATTTATGTGAAACATTCAAATGTAGTTTGAATTTTTTTATCTCTTTTGGCTACTTTTTTATTCAGTTAATAAGTGATGTAGTAGTAAGTAAGTGTTCATAATATAGCCAGAAAAAAATATGCAACCTTAAATAATTATCTTTATTTTTTATTTATTTATTACTACTCCCTTATAATAAGGTTCTACTGTATATATAATTTATAAGTTGTATTAATCAAATAAAATCAAAAGCTTTTTAATTTCAAATTTTCATATCTCACATAAGACAGAAAGAGTTTGCGGTATAATAAATATGATAAATTTGTGCCATATAAGTGTCAGGTATTACTCAGGAATAGCTAAAAAAAAATTCAATAATTTAACAATGTTGTAAATCAGAGTGTTTATTTTATCAGGAATTTTGATTTAAAAAAATATATATTTTTTGTAAAAACCTTTGCTTTGTATTTCATTTTAGATTGTGCTTATTTATTTTGTTTCTTTTCTTATTCGATCGCTTAAATTGTAGTTAGTTGCTGGGTATATTTGTTGTAGTGGGGCTCCAGCCTTCAAGTGATGTATAAAGGCCCCTAAACACTATACTTTTACTTAGCAGTTGCCAAATTAGCCAAAACTGATAGCGCATCCCACGGTCTGTTGAGGAAAGATTTGGTTTTTAGGGTTGTAGAGTAGCTTTTGCTTATTGAGAAGTTTAGTTTTGGAGAAGTGATGCAAATTTATGGAAAGAGTCGTAAGGTCTCCGTACAGCTTACCCTATGGTCTCTGTCAGTCTCCCTAAAGACCAAATGGTCACCGAACAGGTCTAAAAAATACTCAGACCTCTGCGGTGATCATACGGTGAAACGTTCAGTGTGTAGGGCCTTGAGTGACAAGATTTTTGATTCTCTCTAACTACCCGTTTTAATTTTAACTTATTTAAACTCCACCTGCTCTAAATCTTTACTAAGAGTCAAAGAATATCACAATAGTGATTCCAAGTCCAACGCACTATTAGAATACCTTAACTTGGTGCTTAGTTTATGAACTAAATTGTAAGTAAGTAATTGTTGTAAGTAATAATTCCTCTCTATAACACTGCCACCTCTTAAAATTTAATGATATTTTTCTTCTTAAAAATTTGAGTTTTAACACATTTTGATTTTTTTTTTTTTTCCCCCTGTTAATAATTGAAATATTATCAATATTATAATGAAAAGTATTTTATTTTAAGTATCATCTTAAAAGAATTTAAGCATTATTGATTAGTTACACAACAGAATTATTCAAAATTGTTTTTTGTTATTGCTCAATAAAATATTAATATTACATTAATATTAATATGAAACTACTTGCATCACAGTGTTATCTATACTTTTTTTAAATCTTATTTTAATTTAAATCTGCTCTTTTGAAACTAACGAAACCCTTTCCACTTAACATTACTTGAAGGTTCGGCCGCACTTCATATCTATAAATCCTTAATGTGAAGACTCTAAGGTAGAAAATAATTTTAGGTGCCTTAATAGTTGTACGATAGTTGTTTTGTATGAATGATTATTAATTAAATGACTATATTTTATTTGACAGTGTAATATTAAAGAATTGATAGTATTTTATATGGGACTGTACGTAGAGTCTTATCTTCCCTCTATTTCTTAACAGTGTGATTTACTTACAGTGCCTCCTTATCTATTGTGCCATTATTGCAAATCGATATTTTACAGACTTTTTAAATAAATTGTAGATTAACTAAATAAATTATTTTTTATTAATTCAAATATTATGAACTAAATAATTGTTATTACTGTCTTATTTCGCTATACCCTTGTTCCCTTCCTTCTTATTAGTTGTTTTTAGAGGATAGAATTCAGTGGCAGTGGAGATGTTTCAGGATCAAATCATAGTCGCCTGCTTCTAGGGATGTAAAAACTAATCCCGGGATTGGCCAAATTCCAACTAGACTTATAAAAAGCCTAAAAGCATAATGTAAAATTATGATGTATTATTATTTATTTAATTATTATTATAACAAAATAAGCCATATTTATTTAGCAT
>KZ651897.1:185804-210525 GCA_001010745.2 Gerris buenoi
ACTTCTAACATCCCTCAATTAAGAGTAGAAAGCTCAGGAATTTCGTGGTCGAATTTTTAAAAATCCAAACTTTCAAATGAAACAGGACTTAAAAGATGCTTAACAGCTGATGGGCTAATTATGACCTACCATCCAATTTTTAATAAAATCGGACGAGTAGTTTTTAAGATATGTTAGTTCGCAAGTATTGAGCGACAGACCCAGACTGAAAAATAGACCGATCACCAGAAAGACACGGAACCAAAAATGTTCGCTGATTTCTGTCTAGGATTTTTTTTTAAATCGGAGACCAAAACATTTTTTTTCTTCAGAGCATAGCTTCCGTTCCTTCGGTAAGCTCAGAAGTAAAATCAAAATAGTATCAAAATAAATTAGACAATTATGGCACATAATTGCATAATGTAAATACATGGCGTGGAAACAACTAAAATAAACAAATAATTAAAAAAAAAAAAAAAAAAAAAATCACGCCAATGTCAATCCAAATAGAGAGAGGGGTATTTTTTATGGTGAAATAAAACTTTAAAGGGGGGGAGCATAAAATATAGGGGGCATCACTAGGTTTTTTTGCCCCACCAAGATAAAATACTTGTGTACGCCACTGAATGTTCTTAAAAATATGCTGTTTAGGTTTTAAAATTATTTGAATTGACAAAACTTAACAAAATTGAGCCATTTCCTTCTTTTTATGGTACTTAAAAGGTAAGTTTTCGTCAGTACTCCAGGTTCATACTTTTCCAACAGTTTTCATACTTTTTTCAATTTCTTGATTTAAAAGTTATGTAAGTGAAACTGGATAAATACTTTCCTCTCTCTTAATACTTCCTACAGTCCACACCGCACAGTCAACAAATCTCAGAAGTCCGTATACTCTTACTACGCTACTAAGTGCATTCGTCTACCTGATTAATATTATTGTTTATTCAATTTATTTGTTTGATTGTTTATTTAGTTTACTACTTAGAAATAAATAAATTATGTTATTTATTTAGAAAATGAACTATTCTCTTGATTAAACAGTATTGTACCAGCCAAAATACCTTAATACGTAAAAATTTTCAAATCCCGGGACTGATACTTTACAATCCCGGGATTGCTGTAGGAGTAAATCTGCTCGGGATCCCGGTATTGGATTCCCTACCTGCTTCACTATGTTGTTATCTTTAGAGAACAACTACAACTTGTACTGTTAGAAATATGGGGAGGAACTAAGGATTCTTTAGATTGTTACTCCTCTTTGTTGTTTTAGAAGAATGAGGTGTAACTAAGGATTCTTAAGATTGTTACTCCGTACCTCAATACTTTCATTCTTATTCATTATTTCAATGGTTTCCTAATTTAAATGTTATTCTTACCGAAAATAGCTTTACAAATAAAGTAATTAACTGATCAGCGTGATGCTCCTTAACAGGTACATAGTAAATATTAGTTACCCTCATCTTATTATTTTTATTTTTTTCTAACTATACTAGCATGAACAGTGGCGTAGCTAGGTCATTAGAAAAAAAAGAAGATTTGTCTTTAGAACAGAATGAGGGTTCCATGACAATGGTAAAGAAGTATAATTCCAAGGCAGTTAGATTTTATTATCCTCTAAAGGGCATCGACATTGGTACTTTGGATTTGTCAAAAATTATTTCTCTTGTTAACGCTACTAAAAAATTGCCTGGTGATAATTTCAAGTGAAAACCAGGTAAGGATGTTGAGTAATAAAAGCAATGAAAAAATTGACATTAGCATTCCAAAGTGATAAGAGAGAAAACAGGGAATGATTAAAATTGGGTGCTTGGGCTGTTTTTTCTATGTTTATTGAAAAATAGTAAGTTAATAAACACAAGGAATTAACAAAAATACAGGACATCCCCCAGTTTTCTTCCTTAAAGTCCATCAATTAATAAAAAAATATAAGATCGATTTTCTTTTTTAAATAAAGTTTATTTTCTTTATATTAAATTTAAAAAATATACATACATATACAAATATAATTAACTTATACAAAGTAAAATTACAACATTTAAAAAAAAAAATAACCCAAGAGTTATTTTATGAAATATATAAAACTCTTATTTCAGGTAAATGTGTCTCTCATTTTTAACACTACAACAATAATGAAGTCACTATTTTTTTTTTTCATAAAATTTGTCGAGGTTTTCTGGTTAGTTATCGAAATTTTTTGAAGGCTTTATGTACATTACTTTTAAATCAAAAGATAATGACAATATTCATTTTTATGGATTATCTCTCACAAGTACCTTGATCATTTCTCCATTCTGACCATCTGTCCTGTCACATTCTCCAAAAACTTTTGAACAATTAAATGTGAAAATATTGACCTTTTAGGAAACAGTTCATTCTGCACTTAATATTTGACGGACTTTATAAAAACTTAATTCAAGTAAGGATATTCTTTACTAGAAGTAATAAATAATTTAGTTGTTTTTTTGCAAATTAGATGTGAAATTTGTGCATACTAAGAGAAAATGTTCGCAGTTTATATTATTATCAGTTAAAAGACAGTTGTTATCAAATAGAGAGGTCAAAATTCTGCTGAAGTACAAATTTGTAAAGGTAGTAGTGTTTGGTAATAAACTGATGTTTATAGTCACAACACTACTACTTAAGTTTAATTCAAGTTACACTTCAGTGTGAATAGCGTTTACTCAGTACGGCGAAGGAGGTAAGATTTACATCTGACCAGACTGTGAGATGAGGACAGGAATCTTAGGCTTGTTGTTAGGTCCAGTCGGGACATTCTCTATCTTCCTCATGACGAGAAGGCCGTCCAACACACGTCCAAACACCACGTGTTTTCCGTCAAGGAAGTTACACTTTGCACACGTGATGAAGAACTGGCAGCCGTTGGTGTCTTTACCACTGTTAGCCTGTCGACATAAACATCATTATTAGTTGAGTTTCATTTCCATTAAAAAGTTTAAATACTATTAAACATTAATATAATCTGATAATTACAGTTTGGACATAGTTTGAGGAACATGGATAACATTTTTTTTTTTTTTTAATTTATTTTAAATAAATAAAAACAATAATCTATTGTTTTTTAGGGGAGTAGCCCTGCAACAATAGAGTTAGATAATAGCATATTATGTTACTAGGCTGCGAAGTGAGTTTTTTGACCTTGGCAATATTTCCTGTCTCGCTTCGCTCGACAGTAAATGTAATTGCCGCGGTAAAGAAAAAACACTTTACAGTCGTCTAGCATATGCTATTTTTTCCAAGGTAGCAGACAATAAAAAAACATTAAATATTAATCAATAATCAATATAATAATAACAAATATTAGTTCAAACTTAAGATTAAAAAAAAGAAACCTTAAAAAGAGGTTACACTATAAGAAAAGATAAATAAAACCCATTGACATCTAGCAGAATTCAATCGTACTAAGAAGCCACATTACTAAGAAAGCAGCGCTCCTACGGAAGTTTTGATAACTGCTTACAGTACAGAAAAAAAAATTTTCGTCCAAAGACGTAAACATTTTTTTCTTTACTCCCAGGAGTAATGAAAAGATTTTTTAAGTCCACGTAACAAAAAAATTGATTTTAGCTTTGTTTTCTAGGCTCTAAAGTTACTATTTCACAGCCTACCACGGAAAAACAAACATGTAATTCAGTGATATAATAGTTTGAGTTCTTTTGCATGTTCTCACTTTAAACATAAATAAATAATAAAAACAAAAAGCAGTAGAAATGATAAGGATACTTGTATATATGAGTAGCATATTACTAATAGCAATATAATGCTGAATTTTATTTTTCTAAGCAAAATGCTCATAATTGAAAAGTTTTGAGTTAGGTAGTTATGTATTTTATAGAAACCGTTTAAATTGAGTGAACTTATTAATGTGGCTATGGGAAGATGAATGTTGACGTTGGGTAGATTTAACCCTTTGACTGCGGAGAGAGGTCAAAATGCTTGATATCACCAGGTGATATCAAGCATTTTCAACGGAGTGGTGGGAGGTATCACTTGGTGATACCACATAACGCATGGTTTGGAAATGCGTGCAATATTCGGGAGAGGGGATAATGAAACTTCTTTAAATGGGTTGTTTAGTTGTGTGGCCGCCTCAGAGATAGACCCAACTTCATTTCACTCGTTTAGTCCTGCTATGCTGGTTTGCAGACCTCTTTTTTCTTTTATTTTTTTGCAGACCCGCAACACTTCAGCACCTGGATAGACCCTAAGAGAAAGGTCCCGCAATCAAAGGGTTAATAAAGATAAGAAGTCTAGATGTAATTTCCTGTAGTGCTAGTACATGGGGCAGACCAATATTACATGGTGTAGATCCTCTTTACCTACTGAGAATGTTAACAAATTCTTTTCTGATGAAACACCACCACTATTGTGGTCAAAATTCACAACTGTCCCTCTAGACAAAAAAGGTGATAGGCTTGAGCCGGCTATTTATAGAGGGGTTGCACTAGTTAATACTACTCTCAAATATAAAATTAAATTAGGTACCATGGAGAGGAGTCCAGGTGCGTCGTGCTTCATTGTGAAGTTCTCGTCAGCAAAACTTCCTCCACCGTAGATGCTCATGACTCCAGTACCGTCTCCCTTTAAAATTACAAAAAATCACACCTTTAAAATTGCAACTCAACAACATTTGAATAATTTACATTTTAATAACTATTATTATAATATTAAAAGGCTGGACACAGAATAATAGAGAGAGAGGATAGACTCACGTTGACGAAATCTCCTCCCTGGATCATGAAGTCCTTTATGACTCTGTGGAAGGTTGCACCCTTGAAGCCTAGAGGCACTCCGTCCTTCTTATACTCCCCTGTACAGAACTGTCGGAAGTTCTCGCTTGTCTTGGGCACAACGTCGGCAAACAGTTCCATGATCATCCTTCCTATCTCCTACAAAAAAAGTCCACTTTTTGGTTCACAACATTGAATATTTGAATAAAAAAAACATGGAGAACTTATTAAAGAAGTTTGGTTCGAAGAAGTTTTTTTATAAAATCGTTTACTGTACAACAGACAGTCTTTCTCGTGTCTAGAACCTTCTTAAGACTTGTAAAAAAGCTGCAGTGGAAAGAGAACAAACTAATTCTAAATTTACTGCTCTGTTTACAGCACATGCAAGTAAACATTATTTTACTCTGTATTTTAAGTATAATGGACCTGCAAAATTTATACCTAAGATTTCAAATGCCTAAGAGCCATTAACTTGATTCTTTGGAAGCGCTGTAGGAGCAGTTTCTAAAGCCTTAGAAAATGTTTGAAACCTCCTAAAGTTTTCCACAAAACAAAAACGGGCTTATTCGGATTGTACGTGACCCAGAAATTTTTTTGAGTTGGACCTCTACCTGGTTTATATACAGGGTTGTTTTTCTTCAGAAAATGAGCGGTGCGGAGTGGCTATTAAAAATTCAAGGGCACACAAAATTGAGGTTTTTAATTTAATATGCAGGATTTTATGACCTAACGTCCAAGTGGGGTCACGTACAATCCGAATTTGTCCAAAAGCGTCAGACTGCATATTTGTTATTTCTTAAATAGATTGTTCCCATAAAAAAATCTAACGAAATCTCCCTTCTCAACACTTGTGGTGCTGTGTATTAAAGAACTTGGAAAGAATCAAACAGCTAAGAATATTTCTAAAAATATTACAAATTTATAAAATTCTAATACAGTTATACAATTGATAAAAACATCTCTATATAAATCGGGACACTGTTAAGAGTAAAGGCGACATGAAGTTACCGTAGCTCCGACGCTGATATCCATAAAGACCACAGGATTACTTGGATTCCTCAGCTGAGCTTGAATCTGATTCCATGTGGGCATTGTTACGCTTTTGATTCCACAGGTAAATATTAAATATAAAAAAGGAAATGACTAGATAAGACAATAAAAGAAAGGAGAACAAGAAACAGATTTTTAAATCGGGTAGCCGGGTAAACTCATTACAGAAAACAGTAAACAGTAACCTGAATTAACCTTTTACTATGTTCACGAGCTCAGCGTTGTTGCATCACTGATGAATCACTTATATCTCCTAACGAACTTGCTTAGATCATTTCATAACGGATTGTACTTTCCTGTTGTTCGTGTTCGTAAATTCTCGATAGATTGTGATTGTTATCAGCACTATTTAATTGTTTTTATTTTATATTTGAGGATGTAGCTGAGATCGCGAGCGTCTGTTTGTAATAATGTAAGTAAATTGAAGCAACACCGTTTTGCTGAATTGTTGCATCAGATAGACCTTGTCTAATGAGTTGTGTATGTGACAGGTCTCGACTTCAGGAGTTCCAGACTTTGAAGACCTCGGGCTACATCACCGTCCCGTTCTCCGTGGTCTGGTCTCAGGACAACTTCGTCGCCTACCTCACTGATAGAGGAGTTAATGTGTTTGTAAGTATACAATTTGTTCCCGAGCTTGATCGACTTAATGACAAATTAGACGTATAACTCCCACTCTATTGGAACTCCCTGGCGTATATTCTAGCTTATCTCATTTAGGGTTTGATTTAAACTACGTGTTGCTTGGAGAAGTATCATGATTACTAACAACTGTATTAATTTGACTATGTAGTTTTGACTCTAGCGTAAATTTCATTACCAAAAGATTAATCATTTCATTGAAAAACTTTAACAAGATTCTCTTACGTTATTTTTTGTAAGCAATTAAAGTAGTTTTACTTGTGAAACCTTGTTTCCTTTATGTCATCATAGCTTTTAGAGAAGAATGTGCCTGACTCCACTATTAAATAATTACCTACAATGATCTATCGTTTGTAAAGAGAAGTACATTTTATAGAGAGTTGGAAGGGTGGAGGTTACAGAAGGTTATTTTATCATTCTCTTATAAGTTGGGATCTTGTAACATAATTATCTTTTTCTGTGTCAACATTCAATTAGAGGTGGTGAATTTTCTTGGCAATTAAATTATTCTATTATAGGCTGTATAAACTTTAATTAAATACAATTTATTATTTAGAAAATTGAACGAAGATTACGGTAGTACAAAGGTCAGGTAGTTAACAAAGTTGGTCTAAGTGTTAGTGGAATTTTGAAGTATGGTTTACACGATCCAAGTATACTTGGTCCAAGTAACTTTGATCAAATCTACTTGGTCTAAGTGTTAGTGGAATTTTGAAGTATGGTTTACACGATCCAAGTAAACTTGATCCAAGTAACTTTGATCAAATCTACTTGGTCCAAGTGTTAGTGGAACTTTGAAGTAAGTTACACAATCCAAGCATGCTTGGACTAAGTAGTGGAACTTATAAATTGCTAAGGGTTCAGAAGCCAGTGAGATCTGGGAATTTTTATGGCAGGCATGCTTCCAAGAATATCTGTTAAAAAAGACCTCGTAACCTCTGCCGCTTGCTAAGTTCTCCCTGTTAAGTTTACACCGTTTCTCTCTGATCCATCCCCCAATTATTTGAACACCTATAATTATCTTTGGCCGAATCTATTTCTGAGTGTTGAAATTAAATCCACCTACAGAGTGTTTGCCAAATCTTAACAGTAGTTTTAAGTCTTTGCTTTCTATAAAATTTCTCTATTTAATGATTATCATGAGAAAATAAACTCAGATTAAATATCCAAACATATTTGAAGTGAAAACCTACGGACATAATTTTAGTATTCTTACATTTAGTATTGACTTTTGATACTCAAGTCAACCAACCGATGTTAGGGTGAAAATAGCCACTATACCTTTTGTAAATCTGACTGCTCAGATGGGGAAAAATAATGCCACTAGGCGAAGTGATATTTTTGTTTGCCTACTTGGCCCGACCTACTACCCCCAAAATCTAATTATAACAATACTAATTGTAGATTGTAGGTATAGTTTAGTTAAGAAGATTGCAATTTGTAAAGGGTGCAACATTTTTTAACAAGCAATCATAGTGATTCTCCCCTCCCACAGACATAGTCGCTTTATTTCTTCCCTTACATAACTTGGTTTACCCCAAAATTTCGAGCTCTCATTAGCTCTTCTCCCTTGTATTATTATTATTTATTTTCATTTTCCCACGTTCACAATTAAATAACAGCTCTGCTGCAGTTAAGAATATTATTGTAAAATTATCGTATTATAGGCTTGAATCTCATTAAAAAAAAAAAAAAAAAAAAAAAAAATCCTACTTACCTAATTATTTAGCACTTATATTTTTCGGTTTAAATGTTAAAACACATTAGATGATTGTAATCACCACCTTGCCCCCACAAGCTAAATGCACATGATACTAATTGTAATGTTAATATGAGTGTGTGTATCATCGAGTAATATGTGTGTGTTTGTTGGCAGGGTGGTGGTTTCAATAGAGCGATGTCGGCAGTGCTACTTCTCTCCCTGGTCTTTACTTCCCTGGTAGGCTGCGGCGTGGCTGCCGATTACACCCATAATGTCTTCGGCACCAAAGGCAGTTTCATACCTGCGGCTTTCGGCGACTTTAATTCTGACGAATACACCGATCTGTTTATTATCGATCACGACAAGAGGACAGTGGAGATACTGCTAGGGAGCGACACGGAGCCGCTCTTAAAAAGTGACAAGAGTGGCAAGTTGAAGTGCAAGATGAAAGGGAAGGTGAGCAGCGTCGTGCCGGGAGACTTTGACGGAGACGCCCTCCTCGACCTGATGGTTACGGTGTGGGACGAAGCAGAGGGCTACAACTCTATCAGAGTCCTGTGGGGAGACCTGACCTCGTTGAACTGCTCACAGGCCGAAAAGGTGCTGTTTGAAATGCACGGCCAACCGCTCGCTTTGGATTACAATATGGATATGGTCCAAGACCTGTTCGGGGAGGACCGAAACAAAAAGAAGACTTTCTGGATATTCCACAAGGACAGGGAGGAGCCCCCGACTCCGGTCGAGATGGAGGAAAACAGCAAGAGTCACGTTCAGCTCAAGTACCCTCACTCCAACGCCTTCGTAGATCTCAACAGGGACTCCTTTGCGGACCTGTATCTCACCCTGGAAAACAACAATTATGAGGTGTGGCTCTACGACAGGGAGATTAAACAATTCAAGTTCAATCACATCATTTCGGGGCCGCCTCCTACGGCCTCCGGTAAGCATCCTCAAACAATAGGACAGACCCTGTTTATCGACGTCCAACTAGACGGCAAACTAGACCAAGTCGTACCTGTCTGCCTGAGTAAAGACTGCCTCATCAGTGCCGTGTACGTCTACTCCGCCGGCAAGTGGTTCAACGTGAACGTCAACTTCCAAGACTCTAAGAATTCGGGTCAGTGGGGCTTCGTGCCTCCCGACAAGACGAGCGAACTCTATTACTTCACCAACACTATCACCCTGCACGGAGGCGACTTCAACATGGACGGCTATCCGGACCTCCTGGCCACCCTGAAGAAGGGCAACGTCATGAAGACTTACCTCCTGGAAAACGTGCCTTGTGACGGTGAAAAGTGCGAGGGTTTCCCTAGGACTTTCAACGTCGTCTGGAGAGACCTGGTCCCTTCCAACAACGGAACCGTCTCGGGAGTTTTCTTCGATTTTTCTCAGAACGGCGTGTTGGACATATTGTTCGTCCGTGACTACACCGTCAACAACCCTAACACGATGTACGTCTCCGCGTACAAAAACAACCTGGACTACGATGCAAACTTCATCAAGGTCATGGTGCTTACCGGTCTCACCAACAGAAACCGTTCTACCGTACCGACTCCGCTCAAGAGGTTGAGGAAGATATACGGGACGAGTTTCCCCGGACCGATAATCTGGTACAAGACGACGACTCAGGACGGAAACAAGAGGGCGGGGGTCGCCGCTCAGCTTCCTCAGTCGGCTTACTTCTCTCTCCAACTGCCTTACACGCTGTTCGGTCTCGGACGGACACCCAATTTCGTAGACACTCTGGACGTGGGACTCGACGGGGACAACAAGACGTGGACCCAGATTATCCCTAACTCGCAGCTGGTGGTCATCCCCAACCCGCTCGAGAACCCCAAAAAGTGGATGGCCCAGCTGTTCGTGACTCCGAGTAAAGTAATCGTACAGACCATCCTAGCCCTGCTCGGTACTTGTGCTCTTATCTCCGTCATTATCATCGTGCTTTGGTGGAAGGAACGCAGAGAGGACCACTTCGAAAAGCTCCAAGAGGCTCACAAATTCCACTTTGACGCCATGTGAGGCCTTTTAGTTTTGTTTCAGCCTGTGTCGACCTCGTCTAAATTTATCGTTTAGTAGAATCGACCACAGCGACCATTTTCTGGGCTGACTGTTACCACTCACATATCACTATAATATTGTCTGCACACTTTTCTCCGGCATCTCTCACACACATATATACAGGAGTTATACAAGTATACTTGGACGAAGGACTCGGACCCTGTATAGAAACTGTAGAATCCGTTCTAGTTATCTCGGCTCCCAGATACAGATGGTCTCACAGCCTACGATGATCCGGCCGTATCTTGCTTGTCTATGTGATCCCGACCTGGAGTGCAGTTTGTCAAAACGTGTCTCTGTAATATTTGTGATATAAAATTTATTGTTTCTCTGTTATAATAATTATCTTTTAAGTCGTATCGAGTATTTCTATTGACTAATTTTATTTAATTACAACTTAAAAAAGTATATCGATTAATTTATTTATTGTAAATAATTTTAAACTTAGGGGCTATTGGTTGCTTAAATCAGTGGGGCTCTAAAACAGCAGTGACTTGTTTTGAACTGTTAATAGCTTTGAGCTCGAAGAGAGAGATAAGTTAAACCGGGTAACATTGGCATACACAATTCTATCTTTGACTCCCAAATCAACATCACTGCTGTACTAGTGAGTCCTTCCTCTTGATTTGAAACCAAATATTTGCCAAATGAAATTTTAAATTTGTGGTTATTTATTGTTATAATTACAAGTGTTATTCACACATTAGTGTCTCTTCCTTTTATAATAAAATTGTGGTTTTTAAATCTACTGTTTATTTCAAATTTGAGCCCAACCCTATTCCTGCCTTATTTTTTCAACCTTAGTCCATTTAGTGTATAATAAGTAATAAGTTTAATGTAAACAAACGAGTCCAATGAGAAACATACAATAGTATACTAAACTGTTTATCTCTAAACAAGTTCAGATTTATTCTAAGAATTCCCCTCAAGGAAAGGGAGGAACTTGAGAGCGCTATAGTTATGTGCATTAAGATAAGGAAGGAGAGGAAGAGGAAGGCCTCCCTGGATGGACTCCATAGGCATGTGCAACTATTTCAGCCAATCAGACTATCTAGCCAGTACAACCAAGTCTCCTGTGTGTCATTTGTACATGCCACATGCATCAATTTTTAACAAGTTTATGAACTTGCATATGAACATGTTCCTAAAATCAATATTTAATTGGTGAATTTTAAATAATTGGGTGGCGAGTAGAGGCAGAGCCTTCTAGTTCAGTATTAAAAACAGATCTACTACTTACATTCTTCAAATATTAAAAGTCTCTAATTGTCGTATTACATTATACATATTATATTCACAGGTGTGTTGGTTTGCCACCTCAGTGATAAAAACTAACTAATTGTTTCAAACTAAGGACTTTTTTTTTTTAAATTCAACTCATTACATGTTAATGATAATTGTTTAACGTACACACTTAGACATAAGGCCCGTTTACACTTTGATTAGTGCGAGTGTTTCGTGCAATTGTTAAGTAAAAACACTAATTCTGTTTGGACACCATGTGTTTAGTAATTTTGCGAGTGAACTGTTAACTGTTTCGTAGACTTGCACTGTTTGGTGGATCTGCGAGTACGCCTCCCCACTCCAACCCAGATGTCAGGGTTTTTTTTATTTTGTAATTATACAATTTAAAATTAATAATGTTTAATTGATTAGTCAAAAAACTCACAAAGTGTCAAAAATCAACGAAACAATCTCAGAGTAAGGAAGGGGTAAAGGGAGCAATGTGATTTGAAAAGTGGTTCATTATGCGACTCCCATATACTAAACCTCTCAAGCGAGCTCAACCCGAACTAAAGTGACAACAGCACGATCACGTGGTCACTGGTCCATGTCTTTAGTCTATTACATGCCCTTACATCCCTACATGCCCACGGACGCTTGTCAACAAAACCGTTAACGTCATCTTGTGATTGGTTTGATTGTTTTATTATCAAATATGTGAAAATATCAAATATTTAAGAGAAAAATATTAGCTGACATCTGATAAATCTCGAGTTTTTATCGAGATATCGATACTGTTTCACCAAACTGCCACTTGGGAGGTTTAGTATAGGGGTGTCGCATAATAAACTACTTTTTGAGACACCGATTCTATAGTATTGTTCCCTCTACCCCTTCCTTCCTCTGAAAAAACAATACCCCTCCCAGAAAAAAAAAAAAAATCAATAAAATATAAAATTTTCCTCAAAATAAAACTAAATCCTAATCACTTGCACTTAACACAATTGGACACTACTAAACACTTGCAAAATTTACTAAACACTTGCTCTCGCACTAATCAAAGTATAAACGGACCTTTATAAGTTAAGGTTTAGTTTGTCCTTAAGCCGGCTTTACACCTTGCGATTTGTCGGTGCAATCTGAAGGAACGATAAATTGCACGATATATCGTGGCAACCTGGGAGCGTTTACACCACACCGATTTCTTACCCCGATCTCCGACCCGATCTTTCTTTTTAATTTACTTTACGTAGGGAATTGGCCCGGAGGTTGTACAACCTCCCTTTACACGCACCGACTTGTCGGCCGATCTCACAGATTGAATAGGTTTTGATTCGATCCCCAACCCCAACCCCGATATCGTTATACAATTTCCATTTACACCTTACGATATATCGGTGCGATTTATCGTTCCGACCAGATTGCACCAACAAATTGCAAGGTGTAAAGCCGGCTTTATTTATTGTTTGTTATCACAACAACAACAATGGATTGTTTTGAATTTAATTTAAAAAAATTATCAGAAGAAGTAATAAGTAATAGACTTGTAATACATTGTAGTATCTAAATAAAATCTTATCTTAGTCAGTGTTAGCTTCTGTAACAAAAGATGAATGTGTAGTTGGTGCATCCAATGGCATAGGAGACCTCATGGATGAATAGCCTAGGCCTGAGAAATGTTTGAGGGGAAACAATTGTTTCTATGGTTGGTGTCACAATAAAATGCTGGTTCTTCCATAAATTGATAGTTTCAAGTAGTGTCTAATGCTGGAAGCACCTTCAGGAAGTGGTTTTTATCAAGAGGCAACGTAGTTTAAGTCAAAACAAATGTGTCAGAGAGCCATAAAAAATTTCCTGATTTTTTCAGAATTAGAGACAAAATATATAGTAATGGGCAACAAAACCGTTAACGTCATCTTGTGATTTGTTTNGGGGGGGGTATACTTTCTGAGATGAATGGATGTTTACTCCAACACCAGTGGCAAAGCTCCATAGAAATATTCCTTCCATCCCAACATTGATGACAATAAACAAAATATTCATAACAGTAAACAGAAAATGTTTAATGCATTGGTATATTGGTATCGGCCTCAGGGTATGATTCTGAACATGTATGCCTAGACACAGATAGATGACGGACCAAATTTAAAAAAAAAAAAAAATGGACTTAAGGGACCTCAAATGTGTAAATCCGTCGAATTTTCTTGCCATCACAATACTTTCTCTTAATATGAGAAAGTAAAAAATGGAATGAAAGAAGCAAAGTTAATTAAAATGTTATGATTAAACATATTGTGTGTGTGTGTAGGAGCTGAGGTTCAGCGGAGTGAACAAGGAGAGTGTTATAATCGTTAAGAGATGGTTTGTGAAGCCTCGTCAGTTCTTCCCTACTTACGACTGTCTCATCAACGTAGCCAAGCTGGGGGAGACACTTCATCCTGATCAACTGCTGCGTCTTGTCTTGGACCGCACCCTCACCCCCAAGGCTTGCCTCAGCGGCAACACTATTCACCCTCTCACTATCGCCTGGGCGCCCTTCTCTCATCACCTTTCTGAAACGTAAAATTCTTTCTTTTATACAGACAATTTAATAGGTGTAATTTATATGTGTGTGTTGCAAAGCTGCCAGTATTTGCATAAAAATGAAACTTGATAGTAAAGGACAGCCGAAATCAACCTACAAATTATTATTATTTTCAATCTTAACTTTTTTAAAGTTAATGTTTTGTTTCTCTGTTTTGTTCTTTAGGAAAAATTATGGAAGGTTATGGTTATTTGAGGTTAAGGTTTGTACTTTTTGACCTAACCTAACCATAACTTTACATCATTACCCTAAAAGGTGACACTTATTTAGATGCTTCAATTGAGATACATATTGAATTTATTGAGATGCTCCAACCAGACTCATTTTTATAATGTAAAAAGGAATAGTTTCAAAAAACTAAATAAATCGGACATTATGAAATAGGCCTGATGGTGCAAATTTACCAATTAATTTCAAAAGAGATGTTATCTAAAGAATGCATATTTTTTTAATTAAAATTTATAAAATTTGCCCACACCCTTTTTATGACCACCCTACTCACTAATGATCACACCATTCAGCTGTACATTGTACTGTGGTGTAAAGTGGCTGGAACTCTTACCACAATAAGTAGCTTTATTGCTATGGTTTGTACATGTGGTTTGTCCTCCCTATCTAATCCCCGACCAAGAACTCATGGTAATCTGACGACTGAGCTGTTTTTGTTTAATTCTTGTCATGAAGAGCTGTAAATAAAAAAAATAAAAAAATGTTAGCACTAGCCTGTGCCAACTTCGGCTATACTCGGTAGTTCCGATTTTAAACGAAGCTAAGTTTAAAGTTTTCCCTATTTCTAAGCACTTCTTAGTCAGGGTCTAGTACTACTACTAGCTTGGTAGTCTGCTCTAGAAATCTATAGCTCTTTTATTTTATGTTGATTTTATTTCTAAAACTATGTTTTTAGGTCATTGCTGACAATCCTGACTGATCAAGGTAGCCTGGATATATATAGGTATGGAGAGGCAAACTGGTCGCATGCGGGGTGTATTACCGAGTGCTGGTTATCTATGTGCAGCAAGATGTGGGACAATGATTGTTCGAAGCCCCACACACCTAACACTATCCTCGAGGAGCTTAAGTCCAGAGCCTACAGCATTAGGATAACTGGTCAGTATTCAGTATTTCATAAATGTTCCTTAAAATTAAAAAAACTATTTGTTATTTTTGAGGAGGGTGGAATACATTTATGCTCAAACCTGTCCATACAAGCTGTGTGAGTTAGAGTGTCAGACTCACCAGCGTAATGGTCTTACCAACTAAACCATCTTTAGATATCGATATCATTATCTCTAGGAACCGTTTAGCTCATTACTTCTGGCTAGACCTTTTAACTTGTGTCCTTAGAGGCTTACTTTTATGATTGGGTCAATTTCGATCCAGATTGGCCTTCTTCTTCTACAGGAATTTTTCAGTGTGCCACGTGGTGGTGCCTCAAAACATAATTTAAACAAGAAAATTCATAATGTTGGACTGTTTAAATTCAGTATTTAACAAACCTATCATTTCTCAAGGAAACCGAGCACTTGACTGAATGCTTCCATAATCATTATTTCAATTTTATAGTTGAGCTATGTATAAGTATGTAAAATAACCTAATATTTCAATACAATAAAAAACGCTCTTATTTTGAATAAATACACCTATACCATAAATTATAAGGTCAGTTAAATATATTGCTAAAGTGAGCCCTTTAAGTTCTTTTTGCAAGGAAAAATTTTATTTTATTATAAAGATATTATATTGACAAGTCCATTAGAACCACATTGTTGAGTGAGTTTTCATTTATTAATGTTATTTATTTTTTTGCTCTTTCTTTTACATCCATCTGACACAGGATCCAGCCACTTGTCTTATCTACTAAATATGATCATCAGTGAGAAAAATGTCTTATGATCATATCGATAATCACACACAGAGATGTGATTACGCTAACCACAGCTGCCCCCGTCCCCAAATATTTTATATAAATATATTTATTTATTGATTTTGATTTCATATCTTTAAAAAAATTTTTAAAGATATGAATAAATGTTTCTTTCCCATTTTTCCTACGCCAGTTTCGAAGGAATCTTATTCATCTCCTTCCTGGCAGCCCAATATATTGCAGCCTTGCTGAACCATCTGTCTTGGGGAAACAAACATCTGTTTCTGTACCTTGACCAAAGATATATTATTTTATACATCTTCTTTATAATTTAATAGTATAAAGCTATTACAATTTGAGTGTTAGAAAATTAAAAAATCACTGTACTATCAATAGAAAAAAAAGTGAAATTTTAGGTCTTCTGGTGGTGAAGAGTTTTGGTTGTAATGTTTTGTACCCAGAGTTAGGAGCATATTCGGGGGTGTAAATGTTATCTTTCAGAAGTAACAACATTAACAATAACAAATAATTTGACATGTAATACGGTTATTTTTTATTTTGCAGGGTTTTGTTGGGGGAAGTGCCACGAAGACAAGTGGTGGAGCTTGTTCACAGGAAACCAAAGTGGAGAGATAATGGAGTGGAAAGTAGAAGTAGAAGGTCAACACCTCCAGGTGTCGCAGCTCTTCCTTATGAAGACTGATCTAGAGTCAGTCGTTTCACTTCACTCTCTCCCCATCCAACAGCAAGCCTGTAATATTATTTTCTTGCTTTGTTTCAACTAGTTTTTTTTATTCTTGCTCTCTTGAGAAAAAAAAAATTTGATTATTTTGTGTAATAGTCCATTGGTGCATCAGGACATGAAGGTCTAAAGCAGGGGTCCTCACCAGGATTGCATAAAGAACCAAATTTCAGAATCTGAAAATTTCTAAGGGCCACTGTATTTTTTTAGCAACGTAAGATAATGGGAAAAATATCGTGAGTTTTACGTACGGTCGAGGGCCCCACAATATTGTACTGAGGGCCACGTAGTGAGTACCCCTGGTCTAAAGCTTACAATAAATAAACTTCACTTAAAGAAAGTAACAAACTTCACTTATCCAGTGACATTTTTGTTTGCCTAGTTGGTCCGACCTACTACCAACAAAATCTTGAGCTCTCATTGGCTCCCCTCCCGTTTTTTCCGATTTTCCCACGCTGTCAGAATAATGAAGTATAATGGCATGAGTATAGTATAATAAATTGATAAATTTTCATAAACCCATAAAAATCAACTTTTTATTTCATTCCTCCTTCAGTTATACCCTTGATTGAGGTAGGAACAAGAGATTTAGTGTAATTTTTGTACATTCTTCACACATTCTTTTAGTATTTTCATGCTCTTAGGGAAGCTAAAAATCAACAAATGTGGCACACTTATGGCGGTTGGATGTGCCAACATGCTTCCCAAATTTGTGTCAAAAATGAAATGTTGTGTAGAAAATGTACATAATTTACCTAAAATAAAATAGAAAATCATAGATCCAAACTTGTAGATCTCTCAGTCATTTTGTGCTGGTGCAATTCACTTTTTGATATGACTTACCATGTAGCCTCAATATACCTCCAAAAACATATCTGTCACTGACTTTAAACAAAGTGCTATAATTCAAGAGTGCTCTGAGGAGGTGGATATCAAAATCTCATGTAGACAGTGATCTTCCTCTTGTTTTGAAGTTTGAAGGTCAAGTGTGCAAAAATTTTACACAAAATTTTAGATTTGTATAATAGGCAAACAAAAAAACATACACTCTTCTTTGTATTTTTGTATAGATAGATTAGTGTAGTAGTAGTAGTAGTTTAGTACTTCCTACTAGAACGGGTAGGACGAACCACTTGTTCGAACCTTGCAATTAGGCCATCACTTAGGCCCTTTTTACGCCCCGTGGTAGAGTGTTCCAGCCACTTCACACATCATACATTAGTACATTGTATTGCCGAAGCGAGTATGATATAGATAGATTAAGTGATGTGCTAACCTTAGTAATTATTTAAGCTGACGTGGTTCATTGTTTTACTCTTCATTAAAGCATAACTATTGGTTTTGTATGTATAAATGTTTATATAACTGGGTGTGTTGACCTAAGTAACTATGTGTCGATTTGCAGTCATGGTGCTGGTGGGTTGTTCGAGTGGAAAGGTGCAGTGCCTGGTGGTCGATGAAGGTCAGCTGAAGAACAAGTCGATGGTGTGGAGTGATCAGGATCAGATGCCAGTGCCACAGAACGGGTCGGTGGCAACACTGCTCCCTCAAGGCATACTCTACATTGTGCCTAAGCTTGGTCACCTACTTTTCTTCTGGCTCGATTCAGAAGCAAACCTCATCAACTTCACCACTTATTCCACTGACGATATTTGCATTTCAGGTACGAAACCGTATGTTAGATAATCTAATGAACCATATTTATTTTGACAATTTACCAAAATTTAGTTGTAAATAAAAGTACATAATTGTTATTGAGTCTTAAACCTATTTACAATGAGATGTTATAAGAATTTATTGGTAATTTTGGATTGTAAATTGTGCCCCCCACTTTGAGGTTAGGTGATAAAATCCCGCATATTAAATTAAATACCTTAATTTTGTGTACCCTTGAATTCCCAATAGCCGCTCCGCACCGCTTCACGGTGCTCATTTTCTGAAGAAAAACAACCCTCCTGTATATAAACCAGGTAGAGGTCCGACTTGAAGAAATTTCTGGGGCACGTACAATCCGAATTAGCCGAAGTTATTACATAGCCATTCCTGAGAATGTATTGAAAATCAGTTAACTGAACAAAAAGAAAGAACTTTTTATGGCTAATTTTTAAAAATTTATTTCTCTTTTTGAATCATTATTTATTCATGATAATGATATTATGTTCTTATTATTTGGATGGTATTTAAACAGTTAGTAATTAAAATAAATTTCAACATGAGTGTTTTATAGATTGGTAGTTCTATGTTTATATTTTATTTAGAAATATATTTACTGTTATTGGACAACACTGTCTTTAAAATATTGAGTTCATAAGATGATTATGCAAAAAATATATTGTATTTATAAGACTAAAATAAAGTATAACATCAATATCTAATTATATTCTAATACTTCTAAATTAGTCCTTTACAGTGACATGATATTGAAACGAAGTAAAAATACTTGTCTGAAGACCTAGTGTTGTCTTTTTTTCCTTGAAAATGATGACAAATATATTATTTATATTGAAGTGAAAAATCTACACTATATGCCTCATCTTATACTTGGGGTTTTTTTTTAACTTTTCCCTTTTTTTACATAAATAAATGCAATCTTCTATTTTTAAATTAATTTCATCTCATATTCGAGGTGCATCTTATAATGGATCAAAATAGCATTTTCTTATGCAATCAAAGATGCGTGATTTTTACTTTGAAACCGGGATACATCTTACATTCGAAGCAATTCACAAGCAATACTTGTTTTTACCTGATGTTGGTACTGTGTTTTCAGGGATAGCGTGGGTGAGGGACAGTGAGTTCCTAGTGAGTACAAGGAGCGGTGAGATTCTCTCTGTCAAAGTGAAGCTGGACTCAGGGTCGCTTGATGCGTCAGTGCTACCAATGGACCCGCTCTCCAAGACTAACGGCTCCTCGTACCATGGTATTTCTCTCTCCCGCAACAAATGCATCGCAGCCATACCTTACAGGTACCCACTTTTATCAATCTTTTACCAATTATTTTGTGAAGGATTGTGAAATGTAATTTATTCTTGCTTTTAATAGACAAACCTTGAAATAAATTATTAATAATATATCCATTTATCCCTTTAACTAATGGTGTCTATATACCATTATCACCAACAAGTTTAAGACATGCTATGAGAGGTGTAAGACACGTTTGACACTGATGATCATATCAAGAAATGTGTATGGCCGATCCCTTACAGTCATGTATTGATGTAATATGTTTTTGATCAGGATTCTATGATACCATGTACTTGGGTTACCAGCCTTAAGAGCATACTCAATATGATAGGTAGCAACCTGTATGAGGTAGTAGACTTAACAACGGAGATTGTCAAAAAACACATCCCTGAACTAACGCTTAAGCTTGAAAACCATTGTTTATCCTGTGACCGGGATAAACAACAAGTAATAATAATAATTGCATGTTAGTAATTAAATTTGAAATAAACTTTTATAATTTAAGATGTGATTTGTTATGTATCAAGTGTGTGCACGCCACATGACCCATCATTAGTGAAGGAACCATCTACGCTGGGTTTGTACTACACCACAACTCGTGGAGAACTACAAGACTTCCTCGATCTCAAAACTGAAAGTTTCTACTATCTTTGGGATTTCTTGCACCTTTTCAGGTAACTCTGCAGTTTAACTACTCAAATTTTCACCTTACAGATATGTCTATTTAGAAATTTACTCCATGAGTATTTTTTTTTTTATTATTATTATTTTCTTTTAGTCCAGGAGATACTAGCGTGAAAAAAAGTGTCTGACTAACATCAAGCTAGAATTTTGTATACAAGTCAATCTTTTAGCCTTTTAAGGATATGTGGTCGGCTAAGTTCGTCTGTGGGGCATAGCTTGGCAATAGGCATTTGAAAAACACAAACCGGTGGAGAGCGGCCACGTCTCACCAATTATGGTGGACAGTATGATTTTCTTGATCCTGAGGTCGGAATTAGTTAGTAGACTGAAAATCAAGTTGATGTTAGTTTGTCCTTTGACAGGTGACAACGTTGATTTTAAGTAATATTTGAATAACCAAACTATCCAGTATGAAAATAACATCAAATTGATTTTCGGTCTACTAACTAATTCTGTACTCAGGAACATGAAAATCATACTGTCCACCATAATTGGTGAGACATGGACGCACTCCACCGGTTTGTTTTTTTCAAACGCCTATTGCCAAGCTATGTCACGCGGACGAACTTAGCCGACCACATATTCTTAAAAGGCGCTAAAAGATTGACTTGTATACAAAATTCTAGCTTGATGTTAGTCAGACACTTTTTTGCACACTATCTCCTGGACTATTTCTTTTTTATTTATTTATTTTGTTTATTGTCGCTAGACTAGATTCCTGTGGTCAGAAGGAGTTGATGCCGAAGGAAGATGACGATGTAGAGTCCTTCAACTCCTTGGATATAGTTCAACTCAAGAAGAGCTACTGGCTCAACATGTACAGACTTACATTGTCCGAGGATGTAAACTCAGAATCACATAAGACTCGTGTAAGCACCTCCCTCCTCAAGCAGTTTTATTCTAGTCTCTTGAAAGCTTTTGGTTTTTATCGATTTCGGTATCATTCACTGTCGTTGATTTGGTTTTTGTTTCAGGAGTCCCTATGTAGGGAGCTGAAGAGAGCTGTAATCTCATACTACCTGTTCAGGAGGGTGAATGAACTGATTTCGAGGGAGTGCAGTGAGGATGAGAAGCTGTCACTGGTGTGTGCGAGGATCTGGCTGGTTTCTTACTCCCGTGACAGTATTCTAAAGCTTCATCGAAAGAAGGCGGCGAGCCTTGTCGAAGCTCTCAATTCCCTCAAACTCGAGAAATCTGAGAAATGTCCTCTATGTGACTCTGATATCCTTTTTACTCCTCCAATAACATTTATTAATATTATTTACTAGGGGGCTCCGCCCCGTACTCACTTTGCTCGTCAACCCCCGAAAAGTGGCCGCTGCCACTACTCTTGAGTGAAGCATCAAAATTGATCTAATGTTTCTTTTCAATGATGACAAAAACACACATGCTGTAAAATATCACGTTAGCTATAGAAAGTACTGAAAAGGACTGTTGAGAAAATTCCTGAGAAGGACTGATTTAGCGATCTTTTTTGCAAGGTGTGTGCATAGTTATGGAATGAGAAGGGTGAGCTGAAGATGCGTGAGTATAGTGTAGGAGAGTGGCTGAGGTAGTGGGGGTATGCGCACTACTATCACTGAACTCATTTGTTTACAAAACTTTTTTAATAATATAGATAGATTATAAAATCTGTCGGTACATTTACAAATTCATGATGTGGTAAACCAATAGTGTTTATTTTGAGTTTGTTGCTTATTGAACCCTTCTCACAGGTATTCATACCTCCCTTACCCCGAATTCCCGAGCCCACAGGCACCCTTACGCTAATGCTTTCACTGATCTCCTCCCACCTCTCATTTTAAACTTGTTAACACCTGTGTCTTCACTCATTCTATGTATAATTTCCATTATATTTCTACTGTGGTTTGACAATTATATATTACTTTAGATTAATCAACCTGTTTATTTTTTATAGTGTGTATTAATTTATCATTGTGTTTGATCACTACAAAATATCTGTCAATAGAACCTAATTTTTTTTCTATTTGATTAAATTTCTAAAATCTCAGATGAAGAAACGCTGCTTTAATTTACTTGGCTGTGGAATATTTTTTTATAAAAAATTGGTTGTGTTGATATTTTGTGGTAATTGAACATGATGAAAATTAACACTTGAATAAATCACAAGTTGTTCAAACTAAAATATATATTTGTCTAATCACAATTGACATATATAACAATTTATACGATGGTTTCAGTCTTTTCGACTGTCTTCAGTGACACATAATCTGAGTGAAGAAACAAGGGTTACAAAGTATGCAAATGTATATGTTGGTTGTGACCTGTGGGGGTGCACATCTGGTATGTGAGAGTACCAAGGTCTCAAAAAGTACATATATTGAGTAAAATAAAGCTAGGATCTTTAACAGTGAACTAATATTTTATAATTGTCTAAATCTATAGTTGATAAATAAAAATGTAGTCTACATAATAATATGTAGCAAGGTGTTGGACAGGCTTCACCAGAATTGGTTTGTTCAGATTTTACTCATGCCATTATACTTTGTTATTCTGACAGCAAGGGAAAATAATAATTAAAAAAAAAAAAAACTGGAGGGGGGCATTGAGAGCTGAGATTTTAGCGCCAGAACTTGAACCACGGGCCTCCTGTATTTCCAGTACAGATGCTCTGATCAACTAAGCTACGCAGGAGAATGATTTTCTCTGCCGTAACCGATAATTATTTGGTCAGAGCATCTGTACTGGAAATACAGGAGGCCCGTGATTCAAGTCCTGGCGCTGGAGTCTATTTTTCTCTGTCTGTCTCCCAGTGTTAATAATAATTATAATTTGATTAAATTTTTAAGATAAAACAGCCTAGCGGTTATATTTTTTCCTCACTTAGGTTGGCCAATCTGAGCTGTCAGATTTACAAAGAATAATAGCCATGAGTTTAGTTCATTCATCGAAACATTCTAAACCAGGGGTGTTTAAGACTCTGTGGATCTCTAAGTTATTTAATAAGTCATTATTTACCTTTTCCATAAACTTGGACTTGTAAATAGCTATGTACTAGTCCATGTTGTGTATAGAGGACAGAACCATTAAGGTCCGAATAGAACTTGATTAATCTATGTCAACACTATTGGTGTAAATTTACATTAGTGTAAATTACGAAGGTAATTCCTTTTTATTATTGTCCTCCAGGTATTAATATGGTCAATTTATGTAATTTGACATGTATGTATTTCAATAAATTCTGCTGTTCAGGCTTGAAAATGGCCAGGAAGGCCGAAACGTTGCCGAATAATGTAAATATAGTTACACTTCATCTTTTTTCTATATCCTGAAGGATCCGTCACAATAAACGTAAAAAACTAGAATTATTAGAGAACTTAGTGATCCACAGAGCCTTAAACACCTGTGGTTTATAATATTTTAATGTTAATAAGAGGGACATGAGATGTATAACAGAATATGAGAGTTGTCTATGATGAAGATATGTGGTATGATTCCTTGACACCAGAGTGTACAGTGCCTGCCGTTAGGACCGGAGCTGACGATGCTCTGTCGTCAGGGTCACACAGCTTCACGTTGTCCCAGAACATTACTTCCCATCACCGCTCCTCCCTACTACACTTGTTTCTACTGCACCGAGACATCCACCTTCGGTATTATACTTCTCTCTTTTTGTTTATCCTATAATATCTAGTAAAGTGTTAGCATTATTTATATGTGTTGAGTAGATAATAGGATTCTGTGTATTATAATAAAAAACACGCCACGTGACCTCTGGCCCAAGTCCTGGTGGGGGCCTTTGCTGTGACGTTGTCAGCATAATGTCTAGAGGTGGGCGATCCGCTCATGAGCTGATCAAAAGAGCCGGTTCTTTTAAGAGAGTGAGTGAGCAAGCGATCTCGAAAAAAGAGTGGTAGCTCTTCCCCTTCCCCCTTCCGTATCAGCTGAGCCCCGATCCGAGCAGCTAAGCTAATGATGAGAGAGAGAGAAAAGGCGAAAGATATAGTACGGCGAAGAGAGGGTAGGGTTAGAGGTCGGGTGTCTGGTTATACTTTCACCTTCTCTGGGCAATGCGCGCGCAACGAGCTCTTTTCCCCCTCTCACTATGATTACTGATCCTTTTCAAGCAATAGAACCTCTAGTCCTACCCCCTCCTACTCACTGATCTATTCCTTTCCTTGTTTCTCTCAGGCTTACGCCTACGAGAAACAAAGAAAGGAAGAGCTCGGCCAAGGATTAGGACCTAGAAAATAGCTCTTTTCACCCCCACTCTGCTTACTGATCCTTTTCGACCAATAGAACCTCTACTCCTACCCCCTTCTGATCAAAGATCTATTGCTTTCTTTGTTTCTCTTAGACTTTTGCCTACGAAAAACAAAGAAAGGAAGAGCTCGGTCAAGGATTAGGACCTAGAAAATAGCTCTTTTCACCCCCACTCTGCTTACTGATCCTTTTCGACCAAAAGAACCTCTACTCCTACCCCCTTCTGATCAAAGATCTATTGCTTTCTTTGTTTCTC
>KZ651897.1:211332-228520 GCA_001010745.2 Gerris buenoi
ATATATATATATATATATATAAAAGTGATCAATGAGCTAGTTAAAAGAGCTGATCATTTTGGTGAGCGATCTGATCTGATCTGATCTCGGAAATGAGTTATTTTGCCCATCTCTAATAATGTCCCATTGTGTATAAATGTCCCATGTCTTATTGTTCTCTCTTTATGTTATCACTTCTTCTCATGTAACACCTATATGTTGTTATAAATTAAATCTTGGTGAAGTTACAAAAGGATGGGTTAAATTGAAAGAAAATTGTTTTACAAGTGGGAAATAGTTTGATTCTGGGTGATAATTTGACAAAGATTTGCAACCTTCATAACATCGAGTTGTATTTGATCGGATATTAATGAAACAATAATATACGTATAATTATGAATAAATTGTAGTCATTCTAACGTAAAGATAATTTTATTAAAGAATGTATAATATGCTAAAAAATAGAATTAAGTAATTGTAATATTTAACATGTTTTTATCACATTCCATTTTTTCTGTCATATAAATCTCTAACTCTATAATGAAAAAATTAATAATTTAAATAAAAAATAATCTAGCTTTATACTAGCTTCTGTATTAAATTTCAAAATGAAGTGATAAAACAATTATATAAGTACACAATATATATACACAATATATAAAACAATTATATTAGTACAACAAGCCTTTGTATTTAATTTAAAATAATCCAACCTTTCTTAAAAAAAATATATATATATAAATCACTTTGAAAAAAATATAGTAAATCAAATAAACATATTTATAGTATATTACCCCTCGCTTTTATAATATGTTTTTTCTATTTTGGTCTATAGGGTATAAAAAAACTCTCAAATTATCTCATTTCGGCAATATTTCACCTCCTTTGGGGCGTCTTCAGGCCTAAAAGAAGATTTTTAAATTTTATTTCTCATATCTACACACTTACATCTTATATAACATGTTAATATAATTGCAGATAGACGCACAGGTGGATGGCCTGTAGAAGTTTTTACAGAGAAAAATAAATAAAGTTATGTGTTTTAAAAGGAATTGTTGAAGGTTATTGAATTGTTATTTTTTTGTATATTTATTATTTAATGTGAAATTGTCAGAAATTATTTTAACATGTTATATGAGATGTAAATGTGTAGATATGAGAAATTAAAAAATCTTCTTTTAGGCCTGAAGATGCCTCAAATGAGGCGAAATATTGCCGAAATGAGATAATGTGAGAGTTTTTTATACCCTATAGACCAAAATAGAATAAACATATTGTAAATCAAATATATATTTATGTATAAACGTAAGATATGCATTAGCATGTGATATTAAATAATTCAAAAAATAAACAATAAGAGAAAAATACTAGAGGCTCCCCCTGAGTGGGAGATGGTTTGAGAAAACCAGATGGTTTATTTGTCAGAGACTGGCTCTCTGGCACTGAGCCAAACAAATAATAATATGTATAAATGTAGAAACTGTAGGTGTTAATAATGGGAAAAATGGGACATTTGATAAATAGAGAATCTAGGTGATGATGACATCATAGCAAAGACCCCCCCCCCCCCCCCCAGGACTGGTGCCAGATATCGATGTGCCTGGTTAAGTATTAATAACCAGAACACCCTAAATGTTTTGTTTTTTTTCCTCCGCTTTGACTGCATGTCGGTCATTAGCGGTACAAACAATTCATTATCCCTTCATGCTATATTACTTTTCCAATATTTGTTTTCCCATATTTAGAGTGAAATTCTTTATCTCTCTTCCATATGCCTTCAGATAAGAAAATATGTCAACATATTTGGCATATTCTAGGGTCGATCTCAGACCTTCAGTGGATGAGAAGAGAACTGGAAGAGGCCCATTTATGCTAAACCTCCGTCTTGCCTACCAGAGCGCAGGACATTTCGTTATTAAGTGTCAAATTGTGACATCTGCTTCACCGCATTTAAGACAACTAGGCCTTGGGTCCCCTATCAGAATATGCATATGGGTGAGGCGCGTGTGTCTGGGTGTACTTCACTGTTATCTTTTACCCTGAATGTTATCTAGTGTGTTGTTTCGTTTGTTAACCAGATGAAAAGGTGTGCATCTTGTGTGACGCTCCGCTCAGGTTTAACAGACTCCTTCTAAGAGACTGAACTCTCCTCGACAAGTTTGCCTCGTCTTCAAGTGGCTGCTTAAATCAGATTGATAAGAGAAACTCTACTTCAAGAGATTGTGACCAAACTGAACACACATATTTTTCCTAGAAAGTTGATCGTTTCACCTGACTTGATAAGGTTGGGCAGTATTCTCTTAGGGCGGGCATTCACTTGAGCCCCAAATGAGCATGCATTTCCGTTCGGCTTGCCCTGTGCATATTTAAGCAAAACGGGGCGAACACACTCTCATTCGGGGCAAATGCTCAAGTGTATCCCCACCCTCAGAAGCCTTTCAAAATCAGAAAGTTGTAGATGCTTTAAAAATTGTAAATCCTACATAGAACTAAATAAGTGAATTATTAGTGATTATTATCATCAAAATAAATAAATAAATAAAAATCAAATTTTACTGCAAAATGAGCACACATTCCTGGGCTTGTCTGTCTGTAACGCACCTCAGAAAATTTGTAGTTATATTAAGTGTAATAACACTCTCACTGGAAAGTTATAGGGAAGTTGGCATTTTTTTAAACGAAAATGCATCATGAATGGTGTTAAATGAAAGTGGGGAAACCCCCTGAGTACAAATACACATATATTTTTTAGTTTTTTGTTTAGAATTTTTTAAGGAATTTGTACTTCTTTCAATTTTTACTCCCCTTATAAAACCGAAATGTGATATTCCTTTGTCCCAAGGTACAATTGGCTAAACATCTATTTTTCTTACTATTTACTAAGTTATTTAGTCAGTCATTTATATTCTTAAAAAAACAACATTGGGGTGTAACAATCTAAAGAAGTACCAGGAATTTTTCATGTTGGGAAAATGAACCCCCCTTCCCGCCAAAAAAAAAATTTGTAAAAAATAATTATGTATCTTGGTAAGTGATTGGGCTGAGGAGTAGTTTTGGCTGAGACACTGAGGAGTATCAGAGCAACCAAGGGTTATAGCTAAAACAAACTTTGAAATAGCTGCTATACCCAATGAGATCTTCTTTACGTCAGAATGCTCAGCTCTCATTGGCTCTCCTCTCTATTGTTTTATTTCCCCATGCTGTCTGAGTTAACTCTTTTCGAACTGACATTAGTATTACATTAGACAGAATGTACATTAATAATACTCAAAAAGCAGGTGTTATAATATCTGCTGTAATCCCACTTGAAAACCCTTATCTTTAAGAGTTCAATTATCAATAAATTCTGACCTTAATGTTAGTTTTATATTCTTACATTAGTTTGGCTGATTTCTAATGTTCTTTGTACATAAAATAAAATATTGATTTTAATATTATAATAATATTGATCTTGTATAGTAAAAAATTGTTTGAATTCCTAGTATTATTTTCTTACAAGCACTTTATTTTTTAATTATTTATAATAAAACATTTTTTTAAAAAATTATATTTATTGTTTTTTATTTTCATTGCATGTAATTATTTTTTAGGTTATATCAAAATGGATTCCCACATTTCAAAAGAAAGAAAAAAAATAGCTTCCGTAACCTTTAGTAAACTCAGAAGCTAAACTGACGAAAATAAAAAATTCTGAAAGCTACTTGAAGTAAAGTTCTATTTACCTAGGTTATTCAAATTATACCTCCGAAGTTCGGTAATTGTTAATGCAACCTAAGTGGTTCTCGGAAGCCTGCCATCATATCTCAAGGAATACTGGCGATTCCTTCTCTTCTCTCCTCTTTAAAGTTGTTTTTGAGTTTGAGTGAGGATGATGTTTTTATAACTAAGCTTTGAGGTAGCCCACAAACTAAATTGCAGGGTATTAAATCAGGTTAGCGAGGGGGCCAAATCAACAAAACCACAGGAAAAAAGTTCTGTGTCATATCACAGTAGCCTGCATAAATTGTCGTAAATGAAACGTCCAGCGCCAGTAAGCAGAATTCATGGAAAATCATTATTCAGATGACTTCAACTTGCCATTACCAGACGCATCCCTTGGATAATTGAAACCTTGCATTGTGATGATGACCTTTAACCTGTAACCTTTGAAATGGGGGAGTCTGTTCAGCCCACACCCTGTACAACTAGGGACTTGGTATAAGTTATGTATTTTGTAGCTTTTCCACAAGTTAAGATGTCAAGGAGAGGTAATCTCTACAATGTAACTAGCAGAACATAATTAGTTGTAACTATGGCTAGATAGCAACACTTCGTCAATGAAGAAAATATAATTTAACAATTAAAAGAAAATTCATTAATAGAGTAAAGAGCTTAATTTACTAAGTACTTTTTTATTTTATTTTTAAATTCGAATTAACAGAAAGAATTTCAATGTCAAGTTTGTGAAACAATTTTATTGCTTGGTAAGTTGGTGATTTACAAGTTTTCGTCAGTCAATGTGTGGGTGGAGTGATTATGCCAAACTATTCTCATGTAAAGTAAAAAGATTACACAGATCTTAAGTCTGTGTAATCTTTTTACTTTTAGTATCTATTGTCTTTTGAAAGCACGAGAAAACAAAAAAAAAAAAAAAAAAAAAACTGGATTTTTAATTCAAGAAGGTCTTGCCTTGCCAACTAGACAAATAAAAATATCACTTGCACCAACTCGACCACAGGCCTAGTACGTAGCTTTATTATTACAATTGTACCTAAAATTTTTAGTAGTGTGTTACATAAATATTTTTTTTAAATGTAAATAATAAATGTAAGTCTTTAATGTGAATTAAAAATAATAGAGGTCACAATCGAGCCTTAAGGAACTCCATGTTTGATATTTGCAATGAGCTAATTCGCTAATATTTGCAATGAGTTCAGTCTATTGTAGCCAATAGACTGAACAACCATGACTACTGGAGCTATAAACTATTACACCAGTTATGTTTTTATAAGATTCTACTTATCATTATTGCACTATTAATAAAATAATATTAATTATAAAACTATTTAACCCCACAAAGGGCCAGGTCCTGACATTTGTCTCTTCACTATGAACTCCCAACTAAAATATTAACAATTTCTACTCCTCCCCAAAATTATTTATAAATAATAAAATAAGCTTTCATCATGAACTTTTAATATTATATTTCCATTTCAAATTTGTCAGTTATAGCAGGATCGGAGTCTTGTTAAAGTGAAACGGAGGCAGGCGCACTCATGTGAGACCGGGAGGATCTCAACTGCGTCACAGGTTTTGCTAGAAAGAATCAGGATTCAAACAAAAAAAATCAAATAACATAAAATACTCTTATATTCGTTCAAAATAACAACAAATTAATAACAATAACATTAGTTATTTATATACACGTTAATATCTCACTGAATTTCAACAAGCCAATAAGAAAAAAAGTAAAATTGCGTTTCGTTAAACTTACTTTTTTTTAAATAAAATTACAGTCCTTATACCATTTTTGGGTTAAGGGACCTTACAAAATTGACTAGGACTCTACACGCTAGCAAAGGTTTAAGACCGTAATACAGAAAATCATTATTTGTACAAAGTTCCAGTACCTACGATTTCTTTGGAAGTTAGGTTCATTAACTGTTGCCATCGAGGAAGGTTAGACATTGATAGATGTCCCTCCCTTGTATTCGTACCGATTCAACCACAATTATAACAGTCTACTCTAAATTGTAAGTACCTCACATATTTAACTACAGCAAACAATCCATACTAAATAATACAATATTATAAAAAGAGCCATGCAATCAACGACTCTTAATAAAACAAAAAATTACCTGTTAGGTTGTGGTCAGTAATAGTAATAAATAAGAATAGGTTAGAATAATAATTAGTTTTTTTTTGCAAAGTATATTTTAGTAAAATAGCTTAAAGTAAAATGGATTTATCATTCTAGCAATCAAATAGATTATCGTCACGTTTCTTTACTTTAATTTTGATCAGTGTACTTAGGACTTTTAACAAGAGTTTATCTTATAGTCCAGAAGATAGCGTGAATAAAAGTGTCTAACATCAAGCTAGAATTTTGTATACAAGTCAATCTTTCAGCGCCTTTTAAGAATATGTGGTCGGCTAAGTTTGTCTGCGGGACATAGCTTGGCAATAGGCATTTGAAAAAAACAAACCGGTGGAGAGCGGTTATGTCTCACCAATTATGGTGGACAGTATGATTTTCATGATCATGAGTAAAGAATTAGTTAGTAGACTGAAAATCAAGTTGATGTTAGTTTGTCCCTTGATAAGTGACTACGTTGATTTTTAGTAATATTTGAATAACTAACCTATCAAGACTTGCACCTATCATGACTTGTATAAAAAATTCTAGCTTGATGTTAGTCAGACACTTTTTTGCATGCTATCTCCTGGACTATTACCCAATAATACAATGAATTAAGACATTGTGAACAATAATTGGCACTGAAAGTTCTCCTCCAGTTGAGCTCACAGCTTAAATAAAATGTCAGATGAACAGTCTGTGTTTAAATGCACAGACAAGACCTAATAATACTAACAGCCGACAAACCGTAAAACTTTGTGTAAGTAACAACGGAGGCCGTGTACAAATAATAACGATCGATATTAGGACTTCATATTGAGCTTTACCATTTCGATGGAGGGAGGTCCGAATCTGCGCTTGGCTTCGGCGAAGAAAGCGCTTTCCATCTGCCGGACGAGTTCACTGAAGAAGAAGTGAGCCATCTGGGAGTGGAGGAGGGACTTGAACTCGAACGAGACGTAGAAGTTGATGACACAGGATTGAGGGTGGTCCTTGAGACCCGGTGCAAACTGCCACGTGGTGGTGAGGTGGTTGAACAGTTTGCCGTCTATACAGTCCGCCTTGACTAGCTTGGGCTTTATGAGAGTGACGTGAGACACGTAGCTCTCTACCACCGGGTGGAACCCGATCTCCAGCTCCCCCACCAACTTGTCCTCTCGTCTCATCTTCACGTCGGACTTGCGACAGAAAGGCACAAACTGCTTGTAGTGCTCCACGTCCTGCACCACCTCGTACATCTGCTCCATTGTGAACCTGCATCCCAACAAACCATCAAATTTTCTTTTCAATCTTTACATTGGTAGGCCATCCTACCTGAGGGAAAAAAATAAAGCCACCAGGCGTTTTTTCTCCTTAGAGCCATTCCTTCTCCGCCAGTGTGATTTTTTATTTGCTTAGTTGCCCGAACTTCTTGATAACAAAATCACGAGCTCTCATAAGCTCCCATCTCCACATTCCCACACTGTCAGAGTTAACTCAGTTCTTGATTTGACTATAGTTAAATAGTTATTTATCACATATTCTTATTCATACTAGAATTCCTGAATTTGTAATATGAATTAGATTAAAAAAGTACTGAGATTCAATCGCTTGATTGATAATACAAATCGTAACGAGGCATTCAACCTACCCTAGTGACTGGATTTGAGAATCTCGTAGGAATCACTTACTGCAATTACAGTCTGAACTGTGCCTCTTTGTTTTGTTTGAATAGTCAATTCACAAATTAGATTGAGGAATCTCTAGTGTGAAAAGGGCCTAACAGTACTATTCAGGAAAGAAGACGTGCGTTGACAGCGCAGGGAATCAGATGACACTCAGATTGGCTAACCTATGTCAGGGTAAAAATAAAGTCACTAGGTCTGTTTTAAACGGTTATCCCGAGGGCCGTGCCCCTCCACTAGAGATTTTTATTTTTGCCTAGTTGGCTCAACCTATTGCCCGCCAAAATCTCAAGCTCTCATTGGCTCTTCCCCCAATTTGTCAAACTTTCCCACACTGCCAACGCACCTCTTCTTTCCTGATTAGTAATGTAATTATGAGAGAGACACATACCCAACAAGTTTCCTGCCGGCGTACTCCTTTTTCCTCTTGGCAACATCAGAGCTGTAAGTTCGAACGATGCCATACCTGCATAGAGGATCCTGCCTCTCACAGACGGCCTGCTGTCTGTAGCTTGAATCAAACAAACACCCAAAAATGATTAGAAAAAAAAAATTTATCTACAGTCAGATTATCCAACGTTTTGACTTTTGACAACGTGGAAATCCTTGGGGAGCCAATGAGAAGTCAGGATTTTGAATTCTAGAAGGTCGGGCCAACTAGGCAAACAAAACTGTCACCGGCCCCACCCCTCCTACAGACTAGTGGCTTTATTTTTTTCATTATTTAGGTTGGCCAATCTGAGTGTCAAAAGTCAAAACTTTAGATAATCTGACTGTAATCTGTAGTTATCCATGGAGTCGAGAATGGCTTGACGGCACAATTTCTGTTTTGTCAAAACAGTTCATTTCAAAGATTTATACATCTGAAAGATTATATCTATATATGATTAATATATTTTAGAGATGCTTTCCCTTTGTCTAAACAGTACATTTGAGTGAGGTCTCTCCCAAGTTTCTAACCTCTTTTCCTAGGTGGCTGGATAACTGCAGTTTTATATTATATTAAAACAAATAATCATTAAATCTAATACTGATATAAGGTAAATTACACAATCTGATGCAAAAGTAAAAGCAATCAATAGCTACGCAATGTTGCAAAGATCCTCGTTGCAATATCTTTGGAGTTTAGCCCGATATACTGGTTACGCATCTTCATATTCCTAAGTTCATAGTGAGCTTCGATAGCTGGCTACTACGAAGTGACTGACTAGCCTCTCTAACAATATACACCTACATGATAAAACTCTGAGCAACATCTAACAAAGACCGCACTTTTATATTATCTGCAGCAATCTAGTGACACGTAGAGTTCTGCCATAAGCAGCCAATGAAAAATAGAAATTAAAGAGACCTATTTTCTTATCCCAGTTTGAAGGGTTTTTTAATCAAATAAATACGGCACAGGATTAAGAAAATATTCAATACCTGGTCTGAGTAGTTTTACTCAAGGCAGTAAATTTGAGGAGTACTTTTGAAATTCCAAAGTGATATCTGAAATAGGAGAGAGACGGCAACGGCCCCATCTAGCAATTTAATTTGTTTTGAACCTGACCAAGGACAACCTTCTTGGTGGCTCTCATTTTGCGCTGATTTCCCGAAAGCGCTCGCCTCTCCACCCCACCTTGCCGATTACTTTCCGAACAGACCGCTGTCTTTTCTTTATCCAGTTTCCAAGATGGCTGGGATACCGAGAACTCACGAAGGTACTGAAATCGTAGATTTATTAATTATTTAGTTAGATTTTTGGTATATATTTGCAGTTATTAGTTGCAGAATGTAATTCTAATGTCGAAAATATCTAGCGGAATCAATCCGAGCCGTTAAAAATTTATTTTAGGGAGATTTAAGCCGTATCGATTTTCCGCCTCTTCGTTGTTTACTTCTTGTTCGACTAGATTGTTTTCCTTAAAATGTATCTAGTCTAGTGTCCGTACTACTTAATTAGTAATTATGCCAAAAAAGTTTCATGTTTCTTTTGTATTGCTAAAAGCTTGCAGTTGATTTAAATGTTGTGAGTATACCCGTGTTGACATAACCCATTTTGCCTGAGCCGTGATGAAGTCAGCGACGTAGCGAATGTTTTGGTCGCAATTTGTTGATAATAAATTTGAGTGCATTGAAACAAAACGCTTGGTCTCATGTTAGCTGTATATTGTCTTACGGGATGGTTACATAGATTGAGATTTATAACAATGAGGACTCCACGCTCAGAATTTTTAAAGAAAGTTGTAGATCTTTTAATTCACCCTAGTGTCAAATAATCTCAATTTTCTTTCGAGACTTGTTTTAATTATAAAATTTAATTCGCGAATGTAAGCTTTGAAGAATCCTCTAGAGAAGAGTAAATCTAAAATATCCATTGTATTAATGTTCTGCTGACACTGTTGTGCTGACATTCTAAACTCTAAAGTAATAAATATATTACAATATTTGGTGCAATTCAAATCTCACTTAACCTACTTGGTTTTTATGTAAGCAATATCATACGTTTATCTCCTCCATTGATCCTAATATCTCGTAGATCCTGCATATTTACCAGGTTTTGAAGAGAAAAAACTCTGTCAACTTTAGCTTGTATACATTCTAGTTAAAAAAAAACAAAAAACAAACAAACAAACAAACAAATACAGCTCAGTTGAGTTAGTGTGTAACCTCAATTGTTTTCTCATTATTTTATCAGATATCGAGGCACAGATTCGTGAGATCCAGTCGAGGAAAAAGGAGGCACAGGCTTCTGGTGAGGAGAATGGGTCTGCCGGGGTGGGGCTTGGAGAGAGTGGCTACTTCGACAGGGATATCTACGGAGCCAGCGGCAAGTTTGATGGATACGTCACCTCTATTGCTGCCAATGATGAAGTCGAGGTCAGTCATCAATTGAAATATGTTTTAAACTGTTAAGCTTAACATTTTATTTTTGCACACCAATATTTACTGTTTTTATGATATTTCAATACGTATTAAATCCTTATTTGGGATTCAACAAGCTAGGTGTTTCCATGAGTAGTATTGAATAGTATATTAAACCAATCAGCCATTAAAAAGAAAACATACTCGGTTACATTGATAAGTGTTTATAATACAAAACTGACAATGGGAAATAAAATTATGGTTTTTGACAGATTTGACTACATTCCCACTAGCGTGGTGCATGTCAGAATCGAGTTCAGGTGTTTCCATGAAACTCGATCCAAGTATGATCCCAGAATTTAATTTATTGTATTGAATCTAGGTTTCTATGGACACTTTAGATCCATAAACCAAATTTAATTCCTATTTAAACATCATAGAAACATAGTAATTATTGATTTTTTTTTTATAATTCTCCTAAATCTAGCCTTATGAATTTAAAGCAGTGCAGTGCTGCTTGTTGTTATTACTGCTCTGTCTCTGTACCTTACTGTTACAAATTACCAATCCTGAATCATGATTCCAGCAGTACTAATTTAATTAAGCTATTATCAAATGAGGTGTCATGTGGAAGAAAATTTAGTTGTTGCCCTCCCTTTATTTGTTTACTAAACCCCTTAAAGAAATTACTTTGTCTAAATAAATATCAAGACAGAGGGATAGTTTAGTCTAAAGAACTTAGGGATACAGGAACAACACTTATCTCTGAGAGTAAAAGTGAAAATATCTGTTATAGTCCAAAAATCTAGCTTGATGTTAGTCAGTCACTTTTATGCAAACTATCCTGTACTCTTAGTAATTAGCTATTAAGACAAGGAAATATTTGCACATTTAATTAATATGGGGTTCAAGTAAATGAGTGCTATTTACATTTTCTTGATCTTTTAGTGAAGATTAAAGCTGGGTTCACTGCTCGCTGTTTGGTTTGCGTTTTAGGTAATATTGATAAAGCCATGGAGGTTTCGGCACATGTTTTCCGTCATCCTTCTTCTTGTACACTGTATTCCTTTTATGTTAGAAACAACGAATGATCTGTTTAATAGCTGTTCTAAAGGAATCTGCTCAGGGTAGAATGGCATATCATTCAAACCAGTTGAAAAAAAAAAGTTTGAATTAAAAAAAAATAATGGTGTCCAAAAATATCACTACAATTATTTTCCTTGGTCGGAAAGTAGAAGATTACATAATTTTTTTTTATTAATAACTAGGTGTGCAATGCTTGCAATATTGAGCTGAGCGTGCATTTTAATCATATTTATTTATTTTTTCATTTTTTCCTATTTTACCAATAGAATGACCCCTCATTAATGAAAATATGACAAAAGTTAACATACAACAATAACTGTACTCTTAAAGAGCTTTCCAACGACATGCATCTTGAAGGGCATATACCATTTTAACTTTGTACCCTGTACCCCGAGTACCAACTTGGACCATTTCAGATTTATAAATTCCTGTGGTTGGTCACATTAACCGTGCCGAATTTCGTGCGGATCGGTTCAGCCATTCAGGAGGATACTTTTGTACCCCGTACCTCGTACCCCTGTGTACCAATTTGGACCATTTCAGATTTATAAATTCCTGTGGTTGGTCACATTAACCGTTCCGAAATTCGTGCGGATTAGTTCAGCCATTCAGGAGGATACTTTTTTACCCCGTACCCCGTACCCCTGTGTACCAATTTGGACCATTTTAGATTTATAAATTCCTGTGGTTGGTCACATTTACCGTGCCGAATTTCGTGTGGATCGGTTCAGCCATTCAGGAGGATCATTTTGTACCCCGTACCCCTGTGTACCGATTTGGACCATTTCAGATTTATACCTTCCTGTGGTTAGTCACTATGACCATGCCAAATTTTGTGCAGATCGGTTCAGCCGTTCAGGAGGAGTATTAATCATAAAAAATGCAAAGTGTAGTATAAGAGCTTCGCTTCGCTCAGCTCAATTAACTTTTGTATTAATCTGTTTTATTTGTTTTAAAAATTTGTTTTAATTAATTTTTTTGTATTGTGTTGCAGGAAGATGATTTGGAATCGTCGGCTTTCTCTAGCCAGAAGAGAGGAGCCGGCTATACAGCGCCGGCCTCTCTCCTTAACGACGTCGCTCAGGTAACACTTGTAGATCAGATAGATTATCTTATCTATTTATTTAAAATCAATTAGATGTTTCCGTCAATTCAATTGTAGCAGCAAAGCATTAATAAATAATGATGCACAATGCTTTTATCCTATTTACTACCACTTGATTGGCCTTCTTAAAACAACGTGTTCATTCAAACTTATTAAGTGATTTTAATGCTTATATTTGTGTTTTTAGAGTGACAAGGATTATGATCCGTTTGCAGAGCGGAGGCGCCCGACGGTGGGAGACAAGGAAGATGAATACCGTCAGAAGAGACGCGCCCTCATCATATCTCCCGAGAGAGTCGATCCCTTCGCTGAAGGTGGGTTTCTTCAACACCTTACTAACTTCAACCTCTAATCTAGAATATTTTATTTTATCCACCGTCGTTGCTGCTAACATCTCAAAATTTTCAACCTACGATTTTAAAAAGTTATTGAGTTCATATTAAGGAAAACATTTGCTTCTACAGCTTGATCTCTTGTAAGATACTTCTACATAAGTTCACTGTTCACTGTATATTCAGTTCAACTTATAAATATTCTTACGTTACATTCTAAATCTTAAAGTATTTGATGTCCTGATAATTCTCCTTCAATTCTTGAACTTTAATCAACAAAAAAATGGATTTTTGTAGAGTTAAATTCACAATGCCCAAACAACCCTTAAAAATGCTTCCATTTTTAGAGTAAAATCAAATATTATCAGAGGTTTTGGACTACTGATAAAATGTAAGTAGAAAACTTATGAGAAGAGTATCTTAGTCGTAATGATAGCTTTGTTTTAGAGGAGCCGCATTTTCTTCTTGTCCTTCATTAAGAGGTGGCTACTCACCTCAAAATGATTTGTTGTCATTAGTTATGATTTGTTGTTGTTGTTAAGCTAAGCCAACCACATTTATTCCAATTAAAATAAATAATAGTTTTGATTTGTTGGTCTTCAAATAGAAAAAAACTTATCTGAATAGATATCTAATAAATGTGGAAATTAGGTTACTTAGTTTCATTTTTTGTTTTTCTAAATTTAAAGTTGCCACAATCTTAACTACTTGTATAAGTATAAAAAGAAACTGAATTTATATGATGTTGAACTATAGAAGTCAAAAGTCTGTGTTATTGTTGGCAAGCAGTGATGCCAACTCTTTTTTTTTTTTGCAGCTTTTGTTGCTTTTTTTTTTAGAAATGTCAAAGCAACGCTTTAACCATGAATTCTCTGTTGTTGTTTTTTATCAGAAGCAACAACTATCTTATAAAAATAGAAGAATTATATAATTTATTTTTGTTTAAAGTGTTAAAGATAAACCACTGCACCATGGTGTTGTTTATCTACAATGCACCACGACGGTGTTGTTTGTCTCTAACACACCACGAAGGTGTGGTAGAGAATTTGTGTTTGTGATGAAGCAGCGACGGTGAGCCCATGTTATTGTTGTTTCTGGGGTTGTTGATGTCACTATGTTTTTATCGTGTGAATGGTCGAGTGAGTGGTCTTTAGTTTATTATTTATTATAATTTACTATGTCGTAGAGTTTATTTAGTTCTGAAACTAATTATTAATGATGTTTATGAGGGGATTTATTGTTCAATCAGTCTGTGAGAGAGAGCCTGTACATCGGATATTCATTATTTAGAATAGATTTGATTTTTTTATTATTTCAATAAGGAAATGGCTGGTCAAAAAAAGCAATAGCTTGTCGTTTCCGTTTTAACATTATGTGTTTTAACCCAGAGCTTTCGAGGGTTATTAAAATTACCTTCTTAAGTTTCAAACACTTCCCCGTCTCTAACAACGGCACCATTTCGGGACCTCAGTAGCTTTTTTTCTCCATTAATAACCTATTTATAAAGTTATCAGCATCTAGGTGTGATCACAACTCTACGGGTGACCACAGGTCTGGGTTCAAATTCCATTATAATAATAATTATGAAATTTGGACAAACTATTAAAATTGGGATAACTTTTATTGTTTTTGTATACAATGTAAAACATTTTTGAGATTTTTTTTTTTTTTTTATAAAAAGTCAATATTTTTTTGGATTAGCTTGAGAGAATTGCTATGATTGCCCTTGCAAGTTGAGACTCAAATTGAATCAAAACTGACAATAAATAAATGAGTCGTCTTCTTCAGTATTTCTATTAAAAATCAATACATAATAAATATATATGATAAGAAGTAGCTGTGAATTGAGGGATAGAAGGCTAGGTTTTCATACTACTAACTCTTTTTTTTTTTTTTAATTTGTTTATTTTATTGTCAAACCCTTGTTAATATTGTCAGTATATTGATGGGAATTTATTAGAGGTTGGAACTGATAAAAACACTTGGAAATGCTTGGTTTAAACATTTATTATTTTTATTTTAAATAAAATTATAATTACTTTTTACAAGGGAAGACAGACAGAGAAAAATAGACTTCAGCGCCGGGATTCGAACCATGGACCTCTCTATATTAAAAATTGATTTTATTAGTTTGATATTATTTAAAATATCTAAAGTCTTTGAGTTTCATTTAGTAGTCTACTTACTTTGTTGCTTTTATTCATTTAGTAGTCTACTTACTTTGCTGTTTTTATTTACAGAGGTTTTTAGCTTTAGGTTGGTTTTGTCAAAGGATTTTTTTCTTTAATGTTATGTCGGTTGATGGGAGTATTCCAAGTGACGTCAGATTTCTTTGGCCAGCCATTTCAAAACCACTTTATAGATTTAATAGAGAATCAGTTGCAAGGACACAGGTTGGCTTATTCGAGCCTGGACGCTGGGTGTTTTTTTAAGTCAATCGGTTTAGTGAATAAAATAAATCGGAGACAATAATAGGGCATTCTTCTTACCTGTATTCCATTTATTAGAGGATTTAGTTAAGTCTGTATGTTTTTATTCTCTCAGGTAGTGTCTGTTCATAGTTCATTTTCTTGATCTGGATGTGGTGTTTTCCTGGCTTGTTTTTTATCATCTGAATTGCTTTCTGGGATGAGAGAGGAAATTGGAGGTTCTGTGTAAAAGCAAGTGTGAACCCATATTCTCTGTATAATCGTTCTGAATCTTATATTTTTTTTCGTTTTTTTTTTTTTTTTTACTTTTATTATATCCAGGTCAACATCATCATCTGAGGTTGCGAATCCGCTGAGAAAAACAGCATAGACTTCCAAGGAATAAATTGGGTGCTATAAGCAGATCCTACCTGATAAATTGAGAAAATATTGATAAATATTAGGTTTGTTCCAACAGCCAATTCCAGAACGGTTCTAGAACCAGTTCAGGATTTTTTAATGCGCATGCGTCTATGAGGACTGGTTCAGAACTGGTTCAAAAAGAGGAGCCTGTTGGAACGATTTTAGAACTGTTTCAGAACTGCAACCTTTAAGTTACCTCCCTATCTCTTGTTTTCCATCTTCATGTCGTATCTCTTTCTCTAATTTGTTTATGTTTCACATCACACAGAAATGGATTACTTATGAACATATTCTTATTCTATTGCAAACTCAGCAAAGTTTTATAAGAATGCACATCGACAAATCGTTTTATGAGTTATAAATTGGTTTAAATGATTATATTTCGCTCTCACATTTGGGATTCGTCAGCCTCGTAACAATCCTGTCTTTTAATTTCAGTTGCCAATTAAAAATTTGTTTGTATAAATTNAAGAACGGTGGAGAAAGAAACTAAACACGCAAGTAAAGAGATAACAGATATCAAGAAAAGAAACGAAAACAAATGTTAAGGTTATAGCTGAACAGTAGTAGTAGTGTAACCTACACGGCTTCCGTACATTAGTATTAGTAGTTCTGGCCGAGTTCCTGCTTCAGTCCGGGAACTGTTTTCACGGTTCTAGGACTGTCCCAGAACCGTTCGTGTCTCTGTTGGAACACGGGACTAAAAGTTCCAGAACCGTCCGAGAAGCGTGTAGGAACGGTTTTAAGATAGTGCGCATGCTCCGGACGGTTCTAGAACCGTCCGCGGCTCTGTTGGAACAAACCTATTGTCATTTTTTTGTTTACCGTTGTTTAATTGTATTGGATATGAATAATCTAAACTAAAGCCGGGTCCACACTATATAACAAAACATCATATAACATGTAACATGTTATATAACTTTGTTGCAGGAAGTTATACAAACATTCAATAACATTGTTAAATAACTACCATTCTACTTTTACATACCAAGTTATATAAAATATTATATATCAAAATATTTAAAAGCATGTGTAGTAGTTCTGATGATTCGCTGAGTGAAGATGGCGTAGTGCTTGCTGCAGCAGCCTGTGTAATTTGGGCAAGATAAAGACAGCAAATGAATTGTCGCAGATATTGGTATTGGCCTTCATTAAAAGCTTAACAAGTTTACGGTAGAATCCCATTATGTATACCCAATATTTTTTTTTTTTTTTTTTTTTTTCATTTTTCCATTCCGTTTTTGTTTTTGTGACAAAACTTGAGGTAATTCGATAGCTTGTGTACTTATTACAGGGAGAGGTCTCTTTTAATTTGTCTCTTATGGACTGACTGACATATAAAGTATGAATGAATGAATGAATGAAAAAATATTTGTATTTAAAGATAATTCTTTATACAAAGGGGGTTAACATTATAATGTTATCTAACATTAGACTAAAATAGCGTGCTCTTTTTTTTTTTTTTTTTTTTTTTTTTTTTTTTTTTTTTTTTTTTTTTTTTTTTTTTT